>JAOEGS010015149.1:0-10859 GCA_025447755.1 Corythornis vintsioides
GCAATCATAATGTAATAAATTTAATAATAATAAATAATTTTAGATGTGTGAAAACTCTCACTAGACATAGACTAGCACATCTAAACATTATTCAGTTGTCTAGTGCCTATACTGTTAGCTATCAGCCTCTCATGCATTATCTTTTGCTTTATTGCCAAAACAACCCATTCATTTATCCCATTAGGCATAATTTCCACATCAATTCCTCCAGCAAATATAACAATATACACAGCGTTTACCTGGTGTAAAGGAAATATATCCCCTAAATGGATGAACTCTATCCATATAATTATTTCTGATGTTTATTACAGTACATTCCTAGTACTTAAGAAAAACTTGGCAAGAGAAAATATTTTCAAATTATAGAATGAAGCACAGATTATAAAGTTAGTATGATAATTTATAAAACTACAGTTCTTAAATATTGAAATGCTGATTTGACAAGAGCTGAACTAGATGAACACAGTAAGGCAGAAATATAAGTTTTTAAAAAAGCTGACTCTCAGAATGGGGAACACTGAGATATGCTCTCATGAGAGTATCCAGCTATGTGACATTGAAATTTGGTTTGACACAATAAAACACATGTATATTTGGAATACCATTACCCACACATTCCCTACAACACACACAAACAAACAAAACTACAAATAAACAAACCCCAAAACCAAAACAACCTAAACAAAAGACCTATCAATTTAAAATACCTAGGATTCAAATATAAAGTACATGTAGTCATCAATGAGAATACAAATATGCTACACTATATTAGCATTCAGGAAGGTTAGAATCCGTCTAGATGGAGCAACCATCTCTAGCTGGAGTTGCCAGCACACTACAGTGTGTAGGAAGAGCCCTTGGATGAATAAAATGATGACTACACCTGGAAACATTTTATATAGGTTGGTGAAAAACTGCTACAGGGACATCTTATGTTTTTTGTCTATTTTACCATAGATTTCAGTCAATAAAATTAACTGAATTAATTATGGAGCAATTATCTAGCGCTTCATTAAAGCTTTTTCACATCATTTTTTCCTGTTCCACATAGACCAAACATTTTAATATTTGTTCACAGTAAGCCACATTTTAAAGCTTTTCCTCATGCTGTGTGATAAGCAGAAATGAGCTGGCCTCTCTAGAACTAATTTCTAGCAAATTCAAGTTACTGTAAGAAGTGTTATCTCTAGCATGCCTATTTTTGCTCCTTAATGAGCTACAGATAGGTTTCTTAATTCAAACAGAAAGGAAATAAGAAGGTGAAAGAAAAGGAAATAAGATGAGAAAAGTCAATGAAATGCTGAAAAGTTTGGTTTAGGAACATGACTTTAAAGACATAGATCCTCTGGAGTGATATTTCAGATGGTGGAGATAGATTATTCATGACAGATCTGGAACAGGTGTATTACTGCAGTAGGCATATTGTCTTTCATAACTGTTAGAAAGTCATCCTGCTGCCCAGCTTAATGAGGAGAAATATACTCAAAATATTAAGAGGAAAGGCTGAACTTGACTCAGCTTCCTTTCACTCCTGAATACAGAAGACATCCCCCAAGGTTCAGTATGGCTTCAGAGTGAGGATACTGAGTTGAAAAAGGAAATTTGGAGTTCCAGGATCAGCCATTCAGTAGAAATAAAACTACTCCGCACCAGATTACTTACTGATACTAAATGCCTTCATTTGTGTGAATGCCCAGGCTGAGAGCTTGGGCTGGTTTTTAGATGTTCTCTGGTTTTGCTGCCTCAGTTATCACCCAGAGTTGAAACGGGTGCTCAGCTCCTTGGAAAATTAAGACTGCAAAGTATCAACTGCCAGGAATTGATCAGACCAAATTAATCTGCACTTGTGAAAAAAGAGCCCATTGATTTTTCTTGATGTGATTAACATTTGGTCTTTGTTGGAGAAGAAAAAAAAAAAACTTTTCATTTAGTCTATATAAATATAGAGAGTTTCTGGATTTATCAGTAAGAGCTATTGGCCATGCTTAAAGTTCACTAGGTTTATCTAGTTATTTTTAGGAAGCTTTCCAATAAACAAAGAAGCTAACAGAATAAACAGAAAATAAACTATTTATAGAAAGTCTCCACAGAAGACTGTATTGTGCCATTTAGGTACTGATAAGCATTGATAAGATTCCATCTCAGTCTTCTCTTTTACAGGCCAGACTCTGGTCTCTCCATCTTTCCTCAAAAAAGAGATGTGTCAGTCTCTTAATCAAATTTGTTGCCTTCAGTTGGACTCTCCCCAGTAGTTTGTCTCTCTCCTAAACCAGAGAGCTTTTTTTCTCAATATGTTTCATAGTTAACATTTTATTCCTTCCTACCTAATTTTTTAATTCTGCAGAGGTCCTTTCATAATAACATATAACACTACTACCTATCATCTCACTACTATCTTTGATAACTGTAAGCTTGAAACCTACACAGTCTATTGAGGTGGCAGAAAAATCTTTATTTTAGGAATTTTGTGAAAGTTATACACTTTAGGAACACTCAAGGTCTCTGAGCTCTACCATCAACCCTTGCTAAAACCATTAAGAGTTTGGAGATGACTGCCAAGGACACACAGAAGTGGGATCCTGAACAAAGGCACTGAGCTGGGATCAGTGGGCGAGGCTGAGGCAACTTCCCCCAGCAGGACTTGACCCTCAGTTTCCACTGAAGATGACAAGAGCAGGGCTGATTACAGAAACCAGGCTAAGCTATGGGCAGGATATGGAGTTGGGAGCATCAGAGTGAGGTCCTGAAGGGCTGGGACCAGGCACCAGGGTAGGGCTTGAGCCTCCACACAGCTCCCAAGCTCAGAGTCAGACACTCCAGGAAACATTTCTTGCAACTCTTCCTCATTTTCTATTTCACATGGCTAAATTGATTATAGTAATATAGTGGTGGTAGACACAAGGAATATATATACTTTATGAAAGTATCCATGCTTTTATTCATCAGAAAAAATGCTGATAATGTAAAAAATAAATAAAATAAAACTGTCTTAAAGCAGCTTCCTTTTCAAACATAAATCCTGTTCCACTGCCAAGAGCTGCACCTAGATTCTGTTTAAAGAAAGGTGATAGAAACTCATCTACAATATTACTGTGAAAATGTGGGATCTCCACGTAACTGATACAAAAGTGGATGAAAAACTGCACTCTGTGCTTGTTATTTACTTTTATTTCGGCATGCATTGGTATTACATTTCCACTTTACCATAAAGCACTCAGTTCTTCCAATATTAAGATCCATCTCTCTCATCTGCTGTGGAAGTGTCTCCATTCAAAACTTTGGGCATGCCTGACAAGCTGTTAGAATGCTGAAATGCTTGCATTTATGCACTGACATACTTTTTGAGGAACAAGTGTTGCAGCCTACCTTCATCCTTAGTCTGTTGTGCTAATCAAGGACATTTATTTTTTTTTTTCCTGGAACTAATTTTATGAGACTAAAAGCAACTTGTCCATAGAATTTTATTGGTAAGATATATATTTGACTTGTTTTGTAATGAAGGTGAGTCGGGGTAAAATCTACAGTATGGCTACGGAAAGATGGCTCTGTATGGCTTGTATTCTTGGGCTAGGCCAGAACTCTAAAAAGTTCTTTTCTCCTCCTTCTGTGTCTGCATGAAAACAAACTATTTCCTATACTGACCCTAAGCTGGATTTGGGAAAATGTAGGAAAGTGCTCAAGTAATCCTAAAAGTCTTTAATTTAAACCTTTTAACTCCTGTCACTCATTCCACAGGTCACCAACAGATGATACTTTATCTCAGAAGTTTGAAGAGCACGCATGGGAATCTGAGCAACCCTCTTACAATGGATCTGGAAAGATATTTTGCCTCTCTGAACTCACCTCCTCCTACGTTAGCTAGGCAAGTTCTGGTTACACATACTCTCTTCAAAGTGAAATCAGACGTCCTTTAAAGGAATGCTGAGCAGACAGCTTTCAAATATCATTTCTTCTGACTCTTCAAATGCTGCTTTTTCAGAAAGATGTTATGACAGACAGGTGAGTTTTATTTGTTCAAAGTAAATCAGCAATGTGCTAACCGGTAAGTTAGAATGAGAATCCCTGCCTAGTGCAATGTAATGAATGCTGCCAGAAACATAAACATGCTGATTCTGGTGGGGCTGCTAGTAATGCAGAGGTGATTTTAAAAGGAGCATGCAGCTCTGCCACTCTTTAATGACACTGCCAGGACTATTTGAAATTGAGAACAGGCACCTTTTTTCCTGAAAAAATGTTACCTCTGAAAATGCTACCACTGAAGCCACACTGGCATCAGTATTGTTTCAGTATCTGTTCCTCTACTTCCTAAGGCAGAAATGCTCATCTTCTGTGAAATGTAACCCACATAACACACTTTCCAAATAAAGTATTTTATCAGCTGAAATCTCTTACTGAATGTGACTCATACGGTGATATGGGGCAGTGGTTGCTACTGAAACTTTCTTACCTACTGGTATTTAAAGCTAAATTGGTCCAATGAATAAAAGCTTATTGTACATGATGGAATGGAGTAATATCCTGTATCCTAGTGGTATGCTCTTCTAAGGACACTGTAAATATTGGAACAGACATTCTGAATTTGAAAATCCTAAAGAAATTACATTAAAAAAAAAACAAAACCCACAACTTTTTTTCATAATGGCTTTGAACAAATTGTGCAGGCAAGAAAAACCTCTTGGATCCTGGATCAGAAACCTGACAATGTCTATGACTTCTAGCTGGCAGTTTTGGTTGTTGGCTTGTTAGGGGTTTTTTTTAATCAAAATTGAGTCTGCGCATAACAGAATGTTCTGTATGCAGAATATGCCGTTAATTGCTGTTATTCACCAAGAATAACACAGATGGATCTGCCGATTTAAGTTATGAAACATATGGCTTTAGCAAGGAAGAAATGACAGCTGAGCTAAGTATCTTTGACAGAGTAATTCTAGAAAAAGAATAAAAAGTTAGTAGCTTTGAAAATTGCCATGCTTTCTTCAAAGCCCACACTCTTCACTTCTCTCTCTGTCATCTTAATATCCTGTTTCATGTAAGAAGTTTTTCATGTCTTTGTACCTTTCAAAATTATATGAGATGCATGGCCAGAAGCAACTGCCAGGATTAGAATTACTGAGCACAGAACATGCTATTTCTTTCAAGTCAGAGAAACCAATAGCTTTTATTACATTAAAAACTGACCATGGATTATATCTCCTCTTCCATTACATTTAGCCTTTCTTTTAAAACTATTAGTAGTGTATAATTTTGTTAGGGTCTAAATTGTCTACTTAATAGAATGCTTTCAAATGTTCCTGATTTGAAAAAATTTTAAAAGGCCTAGCTAGGACTAATTATTGTATAGGACTAATTTGGTTTTACCAGCACTGAAGCTATAATTTTGGGGAAATGTTTCTGACATATAAATACAGAACTTTAAAATTTACTAGTTAGTTTTGATAGTCCTTTTAGCATGAAAATTAAGAAGAGGTGCCAATCTATCATTATTCTTTAAAGCAATAAATAGATCCGAAATTTTATGCAAATTATTTCCATTTAGGTTACTTGATACAGAGCAGAAACTGCAGTTTTTTTCTGTTTCCACAAAGATGGACGTATGTTCTGTTCCAATGCCACACTCAGTTAATTATGGTTCACACTGTTGTTTATACAATAAGCCCATGGGTGTTCAGATAAGACCTCAGCCATGTCACCCTCTCAGCCTTGTTCATGTCAGAGCATCAGCTCCTGATGGATCTCACTGCTCCAGCCTTTGGGACCACCCAAAAAAATCTGTTTCATACATAGTATCATACTTCTCATTGTTATACTGAGTGAATGCATCAGATGAATTTAAATGCAGTGAAGTGGTCAGAACATATTTTTTCTGAAGATGTATTTCACTACAGCAATTTCAATCTTAACAGGTGATTATTTACCGAGGTGTCTACCTATAGTCTGCTATTTATTTTAGATGCAACAAAATAGTCATGCAGATTTTTGAAGAAACTTAAACTCAAAATAATAAAAGTGGACTTATTTCAGAAACTACTTGAATTTACTGGCCATTTCCAGAGCTTTAAAAGTGAATCTGCCCAATAGACAAGTATAATCCTATTTGTTTATCACTTATGGAAAAAAAAAATGCTTCTTGATGTAGCAAAATAGACTGTCCACTGGAAACAAACAATTTTGCCAAGGACATATAAATATTTGTACATAGTCATCTGTGGGTACAATTATGTTGCACACTTTTTTCATTTAGTTGTATAACATGATTTTAAATAGTTACTAGAAATACTTACATGACTTAAAAAAATAGTTTCATATATCCAATAAAATCAAAAAGTCAAGACTGTAGAAATAACACAGATAAAACTTATAAAATCATAGAAACACAAACAAGAGTAAAAGTTAAATAGAATAATAAAATGACAATAGACTAGCCAACTCAAAAAGAAGGGACTGCATCTGGATTTTAACAATAAAATTAATCGAAAACTTGGTAATTCAATTATTTGGCAAACATGAAAAAGTATTCATGCAATGGTCATTGTATGGTGTCCAATCTGTATAATCTAAAACCAGATTAAAAACACAGCTCCAGGGAGAACAGTCAAAACTAGGTAGAGAGTTAGAGCATAAACTGATAAAAGGGAAGATGAAGGAAGACATTTTGGACCCTGGCACATGCCACACTCTTTTCCTTATACCTTGTCCAGTTTTTCCTATAGTCACTTCTCTCCCCTTTGCTGTAGAAATGGTAATTTCTTATCCAAAATCACTAAAGGTGATGGGAATTAGTCATATTTTGCTGGTCCTATTCTTCTCAAATAAACTCATTAAATCTTTGTTTCAAGATTTTTGTGGAATAGTGTAAAAATTTAAGAATATTTAAGAATCTCTCATAAGATGCACTATGTTTAAGGCCACGGTAATCTCCAGAAAATAATTTGCACAGTGGAAATAAAGCATAAAATCTCCCATTATTTTTTAGCCTTAAAATTCCTCAGGTCTTCTGAAACTTACACTTTCCCTAAATCCATAACACATAGGTAACTGTTCTAAATGTATAGTTAATATTGCAGACGTGGCTGTCTCGACAAACACTCTTTGAAATAAATGTCTTTTATTTGACAGTCAGTAAAAGTGAATGTCCCACAAAGGACAAATAATCAGGTTGTACAGACCATCTAATACAGTTAATGCCAGAAGGAAAAATCCATAATGTAGCACTTGGGCAAAAAACTGTAGACTCTTGAGAGCTTGATTATATGTTTAGTGACACTACAAAAATGGATTTCTTCATTATTGTAATGTTCCTAAATACATGTCATTTGAGACCTACAATAAGTATTTCATGTATTTGTGAAAATTGAGCTGTAAATCTGAGGAACAGCTGCCATTAAAACCAAGATGGCTGTATTATAAACCACAAAGACTTAAAAGGATTACATTTAGAAGGTTAAATTCAATGTCATTCTTTTTTTTTTTTTCAGTCATGAATTGTAAAATCCATTCTGTTGGCTAGAAACCAGAAGCAAATCAAAGCTAGAATGAAATATGTATTAAACAGGGAGGAAGAATGACAATTAATTTTGGGAACAAGAAAGTAATTTCTGATTGCAGAAATAAAGATCCAAGAAAGCTGTCCTTGGCTATTCAATAAAGCCAACAGCTGTGCACTGTAATCACAGTACCACTGCATTTCAGAGATACCACCTATTCTGAAAACTAATGTTCTCTGCTAACTCTCAGAGACTGTGAATGTAAGAAATAATATGAATATTTCTGAAATCTGCTCTATGGTTTATTAATTTTTCTGATGGGGCTCACAAAGAGTCTATATTGAGAAATATTTACTTCTGGGTTGAGTAATAAATGAAACACATCTTTTAACAGGGAAGGCTAAAATAACTTGTTTTAGACAAGCACACACAAGGTATGGAGGATAACTGTCTATAAATAAATCAAAGAGAAAACAATGGTGGTGGGGGGGGAAGCCCTCAAGCTAAAGGACAAGTGTTGACACTAGAAGTGTGTGTAAAGTGGTTATAAACACATGCAGATTATAAATTGGAAAATTTCTAATGAGAGTAACAGGAGCATAACCTAATTGCTTTTAAAATGGATCACTTAATGAAGGAGTCATATGGGAACAGCAAGGGGCATATTCTGAATGTCCGGCAGGTTGGTTGAATGATTTCCATGCCCCTCACCCTTTGGTCTCATTTTTCTGTATTTCTACTGTCACAGTAGTTTTTGTGTTGTGTACAGATTCTAAGGATTAAAAAAAAAAAAAAAAAAAAAAAAGAAAGTAGTATAGAGTATTCTAACTCTCAAACATTCCTAAAAGATAAAACATATGCTTAAAACTTAAGCAGGTATCTAAGCACATTGCTAAGATGGATATCACTGTGTTTAATCAATCATATTCTCTATTGTGATAAATTAAGTTGCTCTTGTGAAAAAACCCTTCAGTGTATCTAAAGTATATCTGCGTATACTTTATCTTGTTTGTGTTTCACAGTAAAATTTTGATTCATGATGTATCCTGTGCTGCTCTACTGTGCTGCTGTTTGCTAAAATAACACCTGATTTTTAAAGGAGGTAAAAGGCATACAGAGACTTGACTGGTCACCATTACTCACATAGAAAGGAGTCAGATTTCCATGTCTCTATAATTTCCTCAAGCAGATTTAAGCATCCTTCTCTTAATTCTGTGATTATTCTGAATATCCTGAAATTTTGCATCTGCATTTTAGGCAACCTGAAAATGGCTCTTGCAGTCTGGCCTCTAGAGTCTGCTTGGTTATATTCAGATCAAAACTTATGTTTTGCATAGTTTCTTTTCCAATTAGTAAACTGGTTCCAAATCTGGGGAGAAATTCCCTCAAATATTTCTACAAATATTTCACACAGAGAGACACTGTGTAAGTATTTCAACACCAAGAACATTAAGTGCTGTTTGGTTATGAACATAGTTTAAGACTTAAGTAGGTATCCTTTTAAACACCTTAGCACTGTAATCAAATAAAGGAACACATGGAAAGTGCCCACAATTAACTGAACCACTAATAGAAAGACAAGCCAGAAGCTAGAGAAAATAAGTTCATATTCTTCTATTTCATTCATATATATTTCAGGAATTATAGCTGTATTAAATCAGTGTTAAAGGTGACACCTAGAAGGCTGCTGATTCTGAAAAAAAGTCTGTCATGGACTGATAGGAATGACTAGAATTTTGAATGGGTATTGAATCCATGGCATCATGTGAAAAGGTTATAACTTTATAGGATAGACAACAAAATTGAAGAGTTTAATAACATCTGGATCTCATTTCAAGCCATAGAAATAGAGAAGTCAGGTATCTGATTTACCTGTATGTCTTTAACATAAGCAATGATATATACTTGGGATATTATTTTTTAGGCAGAGGGCTGGAGCAGAGTAGGATGTACTGATGTATTAAATACTTATATTTCTATTGGATTGTAAATGGCATTGGTTGTTTCACAAATATAATGTTGGAAAAGGCTTATACTGCATTTTCTTTTGGTTTTGTCACTAGGGTATTAAAATATGACAGTATGTAAGCTTAGGCAGCAATGGTTTTATGAGCATACTAGCATACGTTAAAAATGCTAATGTGTGTAATATTGCCTTAGGTTGCAATGTCACCAGAATATAGATTTACTCCATACCCCAAAAAAAATTAAATACATAAAAAATCAGACAAGCTTGCTTATATATCTAGCAATCTTGTAAATTAGTCTAGTGCTCATGAAAATACCAAACTAGAATACAGGAAGGATGGAGCCACTTTTTAATTCCAAATTGTCCTAGTTTAAGTGAAAAGCAGAACTAATTCTGTTCAGTGATTTTAATTTTCAGCTTCGTTCTTCTTACTAACTACACCTTATGAAATCACCAGCATGTTTTCACATGCAGTCTCAGCTTCTAGAGTTACGTTTTTAGAGTTACTACCAAGGACTGGTGTGCAGACCAAGGTCTAGTGCACTGCCCTCACTCTAAACATCAACACAACAAGTACAGCATGGACAGTAGTGCAGCTTCCTCCAGACTGGCCTGCCAATGATGTTTGCTTGTGGCTGAATAGCCCAAATTGTACCAGAAAGTACATTTATTTAAAGTTCATTTATCTTCCAGGTCTTTTCATAAAGTACTGTGCAGAGTGATACTTAAAATCTGTTGTTTTTACAATAAGAACTTTAAGGGGTGTACATACTTACATCTTACTGAATTCCAGCTATGTTCCTTCTCTGAAATGGATTACTTGATTACTTATGATTTATTCTTCATCTGTTCTGCCCAGTTAATTTATTCTTCAAATCAGTAGCTGGCTTTGCCAAATGTTTGCGCATTAAATCGTTTGAAAAAAAATTGTCCATAACAAGTCTCACTTTGCCTACCCTCACTCTATTTCCTTTATTTTCTCTTTTCTGTGTATTTTTTTTCTTATACTGTTTCTTTATTGAAAGACAGATTTAGTATTTTCTAGTAACTGACAAATATGTATTTTCTGTTAAATTACCACAAATTAAATGTCTTGTTCTGACCCCTCAATCACAAATAGGCAAACTATAAATTTATTAATTCTGTAAATTTTATACCACTTCTTAATATTACCTTATCAGGCAATATGCCCTTATGCTTTGACTGCATTTCCACACTTTATTCCAAATCCTTTTAATAACACCTGGAGCAAACATACAGGCCAGGCAGGAAAGAAAGAGATTAACCTTTCAGTCCCAAAGGTAAAGAGACTTTGTCTAGATTAGTGGAGAAAAACATTTGTAGGGAGAGAAAGAGGACACCATCATTTGAGTAAGGGAGATGAAGTAAGCACAAGAGACTAATGC
>JAOEGS010015149.1:22427-52157 GCA_025447755.1 Corythornis vintsioides
TCTTAATTTCACCATTTGGGGATCACCTTTAAACATTTCATTAATAATTGCCACGCAACCTATATCGGATCGTGACATAGAGAAAGATGGAACAAACACTGCAGTGAAAAACTGTAGTAAGAATTTATAAAAAATCCACCATCAGCTTATTACAATGATGCAGGCGGATCTTTAATAATTTCAATATTTTTTTCCTAAAACCCATAATAAACAAATAATATTTTCTTAATGCAACTACAATTAATTCCTCAATGGTTCATTTTCACATTAACATTCTTTCTATACAGAATCCAAGAAGAAGAATAATCATAATATCATATGTGTAATCAATAATACATGTCTTTAAATATATATGTATGTATGATTATCTAATCACTACAGTAATAAATGACCTTTCCAATTCTGGACTTCAGATCAAAGCATATATTTTTATTTACTATATTTTAAATCACATGTATATTAACACTTTTATAAAAGAACTTTTTAATACAATCATTAGCTTTTGTAGAGTTTTTACTTAATATTGTTCTCTCTGTTGGTGAATGTGACTAATTAGACTTCTGCATGATATTGTAATGTTAGCAATTAGCACTTTTTTTTTTTACAGTAGAAATGGAGGAATACAATATTTCCTTCTATTGTGTAATTTGCTTCTTTGATATGAGACACAATCACTTCCAGAAAAAACAATGACCTTTCTGACTATCTGGTTCCTATTCTCTAATGGATTATTTCTGGAAAAAGGAATTTTATGAACTACTTAGCAATAATGGGGAGATTGACAAAGTCTAATACTGAGAACTTGATACTTAGTGAAATTAATAGAACAGGCACTTAAGTTAATATCAGCTAGGATTTTGAAAATATTATTCTATTATTATCAATCTGTTACTCAAAAAAATAAATAACCAAATCTTGTTCAAAACAAGCTTATTTTTATTAGCTTCTCTGAGCTGGGACCTTTATCATGCAACTATAATTCTGACATCTGGTAAGACTACTTTACAATTTATATTGCTTATATCCAAGCTATAATATAAAATGTAAGAGAAAGTAGTATCAAACAAAACCAAACCCCAAAGGAACAATAAGTACTTAAGGAAAGGCAAACCCATAGAAATATAAAAAGAAGACTCATGTTTATTTAATGAGTGCCCCTGATGGGGCAGAGAGCCAAAATAATCACTGACATTTTTGTGGTTTTGACTTTTTAATTACTTGTTTATTCCTTTGGGAAGCCTGCTCAGGCATCCGTTAGATGTTTGCAAGCTAAATAAAGTGTTCGTTCTTGTACTTCAGAATGCATTTGTAACTACACTCTTTTTTTACTTTTTTACTTCACTTTGAGCTGTATTCTGATTTAAGCTATAATGCAATGTCTCAAAATCTGAAGTAACTGTACATTAGAATGTGCATATTCAATTTGACTACACAGAAACATAGAAACCTCCAGGGCAGAGAAAAGGTCTTGACAAGATCTTGAGAAATGGAGGAAAATGGGTTGAAATTCAGGATTCAACTAGTACCTGGTATGTGAAAGCAACTCTCCAATTAATAGCAAGAGATGCTTGTCAGAAAAATTAAAAGAACATCCAGGCATGGGGAATTGTCATCTCGGACAATAAGGTTTGAAAGGATCCAGTTACAGCAAAGTCTCTAGATAAGAAAAAAATGTAAAACCCAGACTTTTCCTGAAATCAGAAAAGGTGATAGAGTTGATGCTCTACTGAGGGCTGAGAAAAGCTAGTGGAATTAAAATAAAAATCTGGAGATTCAAATAACTCCCCTTTATTAGTAATGAAATGGACAACTGGATAAAAGTGGTTAAATAAACTGTAAGATAACTTGGTGGCTTAGTGCATTGCTATCTAGCAGGCATCCATATATTGAGTTTTATTTTATATATTAGCAAGCATAATATGTTAGAGATACATAAACTTCTAGATATTTAATTCAATATGATCTAATCAAAATCTTTCCAAATAAATAATGTTTTGGTAGTTTGGACAGTTTTAAGTAACCTTTTATAATACACTAGAGTCCAACAGTTGGATTCCGCAGTTGTGCAATATTAATGCCAAATATATTAGAAATGAAGCTAGGACACTGTTTTGTTTTGTTTTATTTTTCCCTAGGATTTGATTGCATCATCCCTTGTAGCCTGCTGAATTAGAAATAGATAGTAGAACTCTCTTATAGAAAACACAATTCATTTATTTTTAATCACTGCTTTTAATTGTTTAATAGCATTGTACAACACAGCCTGAAGGGTTCTGAGCTAGTCACTTACATGCAAAAGACTCAGCATAATATGACCATCATCAGCACAAGATTAAGATGAAGTCTGAGCATAATTGTTTGGCAGGTTTTTGTCCAGGCATTGTGGAGGAGGTCAAGAAAATTTTTTTCTTTTTAAAAAGAAGCTGAGTCTTTGAGTAAGATGACAGCTAGATTTATGCTGTAGCTTTCACAATATACAGTGTAAAATTATTTGAGTACTTTATCTGAAATAGATAGAATCATAGAATGATAGGTGTTGGAAGGGACCTAGATCATCTAGTCCAACCCTCCTGCCAGAGCAGGATCACCTAGACTAATTCAAAGAATAGAAGCTATTTCTAGCTAGAACTCTTGAAAAAAAAAACCCAAATACCTGTTTATTATGTATTATTCAGGTGTAAATGTAAAAAATTTTAACCTGATCATCTCTTTATAGTTTCTCCTAAATTTTACAAATAATCTAATTGTTATCCACTCTTGTAAGTCTTCAAGCATATATACTTACTTAAGAAATCTTAGCCTTCATGGGAGCTAAATTGTATATATGAGTCTTAAGGTCATTGAAGAAGGAATTGTTATTATGTCCAAGGGATGCTTTGCAGTCAACTGAATTTGTATGAGATTTTATCACAAATGGTACTGGGGAGTCCATTTCTCACATCTTTGTAATTGTAAGTAATTTAAGTAGTAGATGTAAGGGTGCAGTAGTATATGGAGCAATGAGATTTACAGGATTCTAGAACTACTGAAAGTAAGAAATACCCACACATTCAAGCACAATTCTCAACTGACTACGTCAAACAAACTTATTTATAGATATAGATGAATACTAAATATATGAAATAGTGTTTACACTGAAATTATCTATAGGAATCTTTATATAACAACAAAAATAATATTTCCAGTTACTTTTACATGCATTATATAACCATTACCAAGAGCATAAAATAATCAGTACCCATTGATAATGGTTTCTACAGAGTTTTACTGATTTACTTTGGGTTTGTTGGGTTTTTTTTAACAGTTTGGCAAATATAAGCTGGTACTGGATCTAATTACATTAACTTGATGTAACCTATCAATTACATTAGTGAAAAGAGCCACACCAGGCAGGAGAGGGTTATAAACATCTCTCATTAAATATTAACAAGCTGGGTTTTATAACTCTTCTGATTTCATTATGTTCCCTACTTTTTTCTCTGCTCGTTAACTATAATATTTATAATCACATATCTGCTGATAGCAGCTTGTCTGTCTTAATTCACCTATCACACTTTCCCCTGCTACCTGCAGCTTTCCTTAGTTTGACAAACTTGTCAGCCCAATGTAGAACAACGAATTAATAGTGATGAGAGAAAGAAGCAGTGTTCCAGAGAAAAAACCAAACAATATTAATCAGGCAGCAATGAGTTCTGAATTTAAATAGATAAATTTGGGATTCTGCAAATTTCCAGGATTGCTTAAAAATTCTGCCTGAATTCTGTGCATGAAATGTGCAATGAAAATTAATTAGACTGGCCATGAAGTATTTGAAATATATTACAAAATACCAAAGTATTTGAAAAGTTCAGAAGAAAACATGAGAACTGTACTAAATAAAGAGTGAGGGAATTAATGCAAGAGTTGACAAGTGACTAAAGTTTCTTTGAACATTTTAAAGGATTTTAAAGTGCAAATGAGTGTCATCACCCTAAAAGTATGGTTACTCACCCTATTTGTCTATTTAAATATTTGCTTTCTAAATATAAATGCACCTAATGAATTATAATTAGACTTATGTCAAGAGGTTAAAAAGAAAAATACAACACATTCCATACAATAAACTAGCTAATGAACCTCTCAAAGTCAAATGGCAGATAAATGGAAAAGTAACTGGAAGAACATGGAAACTTGGGGGTTTATTACATGGAGGAGCAAAACCATAGAGAAGCACTGATCTTAATAACAAGCCACAGATAGTTTGCCTTTGATACAAACAGCAAATGAAAGACTGCAGCTGATCAACAATAGAAGTCAAAAGAGTAACAAATTGAAATCTGAAAAAAAAAAAAAATTTTAAAAAAGTTGAGTACCAGGGCAAAAAAATAGAGCTCTGCTTTGAGAGGATAAAGACATATAATCTGTACTGCAAATAAAGCAACTGCTTGTCATGGTGCTGACTGATTATTGGAATAGGTACAGTTTATGGATTTCCTTGGTGGAATATTAAATCCAGCCAATAGGTGGTAGTCCTCAGAGGAGCAGGTAGGAGTGAAATTAGCTTTCTTTGAGAAGACTTATGAAATCTTTTAGACCTTTTAAACACTAAATGAAATGTGAAAAGTTGAGAAGCATTACTGAAGATTATACATCATCTTTATACGTCTGACATGGACAACGGCATTGAGGGCACCCTCGGTAAGTTTACCAATGACACCAAGCTGTGTGGTGCTGTGGACTCACTTGAGGGAAGAGATGCCTTCCAGGGGGACCTTGACAGTCTTGAGAAATGGGCCAGTGTAAACTGCATGTTATGCTAACAGCAAAAGCTTTTGTTAGATTCAGTCACTTTTGAGTTGAGCATTGAAAGTATTTTTGTCTATTCTGCAACATTCCTCCCTTACTGTGATTGATGAGGCAGAAAACTGTGTATTTGGAATGCAGGTTAGGATTTAAATGACCTAATATTGTCCTGGAATTCAACTAGTTATAATGTAATGTTCTGTGCTGCAGAGTCTGAATAATATTTTTTTTAATTAAATGTAACTTGGATTTATTTTCCTACTCCCTGCACAAATATGTCCAATATATCTTCTGCTATGACTACTATACATAGGCAAGTATTACTTTTTGTTTGCATTTTATAGTAAATTTTGGCAACAAGTCAACACTGACATGGATTGAATTAATGGAGAGGAAAACACAGAATCACAGAATGTTAGGGATTGGAAGGGACTTAGAAGACCATCTGGTGCTCTGCCTGAGCAGGATCACCTAGATCAAGTCACCCAGGAACAGATCCAGTCAGGTCTTAAGTGTCTCCAGAGATGGAGACTCCACAACCTCCCTGGGCAGCCTGTTCCAGAGCTCTGTCACCCTCACTGTGAAATACTTTTTGTTCCATATTCTTTCTGTGGAAGTTTTGTTCCATGAGGCTGCTGCATTTAATTGATATTTTTACCAGCCATCTGCTGGTAGTGGACATACATAGCACAGCAATAACTGTAAACTCTTTAAGTATATTTTGCAAAAAGCTATGAATTTTGCTTTAAATGGTCTGAGAATTATGACTAACAAACTATTCATATTAATTCAAAAAATAAAAAATAGAAATGAAAACAAGAAAAAGCTGACAGCAGCAAAAACAGCAAAGTTTCAAAACATTTGAGGAATGTATTTTTCAGTACCTCACTACCTATCACTTGTATTTTTTAGCCAAAAGTGACTTACAAAAAGTGAATACCTATTTTAATAACTAAGTTTCTCAGAATTACATCTACCTATGCTTTTAAAAAAGGTAGCTTTATAATCAATGTTTTATTTTTTGTTTCTTTTTCATTAGACATTTGATTTTCTTAATATGAATATAACTGCTTGAGTTGAAACATCAATATTTTCCTTAGTATGCCTTGAAAATGTAAAGGTAAGAATTTTAAACAATCCTTATGGGGATTAAATTCAGTCAAGCAAAAATAGTTTGAAAATTTTTGTCTAGGTAGTTAGAAGTTTGGGATAGTCTCTCTGCGAAGCAAAAAAAACTGGGATGCCTGCTGTAGCCTGACGAGGTGTTTGATGAAGCACAGAGTAAGTCCCAGATGGAGTGTTACTGCCTTATATATGCAAAGTTTTAGTGTACCTTCCCCATCTGTTACATCTCTAACTCATATGCTGTAGTCAGCATTTGACCAGATAAAATATATTGTCAAAAAGTTCATTGGCTAAGGTTTCACAGTAATAAGGAACTAGACTTGCTTGACTCCAAGTTTCCAACCATGGAAACTTTTCTTAAGTTTTGAATCTTTATTCATTCTACTCACTGTACTCACAGACTAACACTTTTTGAGTGTGGTCACAGCTACAGAATCTTACCCTTACCTATGGAAATCTTCATTTTACTTCTCTTCTTCAAAACCTAAAGAGAGCAAGTAGAATGTAGCCAAGTGTCATATTTTTCACAAATAAATAGACATTATTTAGTGCTTTATTTCAGAGAGTTCCATAAGAACTAGGAAACTCTCCACCAAGTGAAGAGAATCAGTCAGGGAGCCATGTTTATGGATTTCAATGTCCTGAAGACCCTTCAGCCTCCATGTAGTCAAAGATGAAAAACAATTCTGTTTTCCAATGTCCTAAAATTACAACCAGGAAAGTGGAAAGCATACACAAGCATGGAAGTCTGGAACTTACCTGCCCTGCTAGGCTCAGGCTATTTCTTTTCATCTAGAAGTGATACCCCTCCTTATCTACTCACTCTCCCTCATTTTAAAGGGATTTAAATGAAAGAAATTAACTGAAAATGCAATATGGTCAAGGATAATGGGTGAATGGATTCCACTTTGTTATATTGGCATGCACTGTAGTCAGCAATTACACTTCTATCAATACAATTGGAACAATAAAAAGTTCTTTTGGGGTATCCTCTTGAGCTCAGTATCTTGCATTTCAGCTAAAGCCTATCTTCCAAGGTAGAATGCAATTTTTTAACTGAAAAGAAGGAGAATTTAATAATTGTCTTAAAAAATAATAATAATGAGAACTTGGTATGGTAACTTGGTATGGTCAGTGGCCTGTATGAAATACAGTAATGATCTCAAGACATATCACAAAATCTATCTTAACTCCAACTAATTGGCATCCCTTTTGGCACTTTCAGAAGAAATTAGAACTAAATATGAGCTACTCTTATACAAGGCAATCTTTTTAACTTAAGGTAAATGACATTTGGGAGACATATATAAATATGTACAGTACTAGTGGCTCTGAAGTTCTCTTGGGAAATAAAGAGCTTTTGTTTCCAGATTTTTTGGTGAAACAATTGTCTGAGCCTCCTAGTTATATGTATTAATAAAGAGAAAAATCCAGAAATCATGGAATAAACCAGTTCATTTACAACCACATGGGCACTACTTTGTTGTACCCCCCATGGCTGGGCATTAGAGATGCTAGAACAGTTTTTCCTTCTTCATATCTTCATTTAGTACTGTGTCTTTAGACAAATTCTAAAATCTACTGTTCTCATTGCTCTAGGAAATACTAAACAGGCATGCCAGTCTTTTTACTGATTGTTGTCAACTCTACTTAGTATTTTATTATATTGCTATACATTAATTTGTGATTTTATTATCACTGCAGGGCATATACACATCATTATGTTTCAGGGCAGTGGCTCATTATTATGGTGATTATTCAAGAACGACGTGTTGATGACTTTAATGGGCCAATAATCCAATAATGAAGGCTCTCTAATGGCATTCAGTACTGTTGTGAAATTATTCAGTACTCCATTGTGATATGATTTGCAGGGCTGTAAAGCTTTGCAAGTAGAATAATCTGTTAATACATCTTTTTGAAGATTTTCAGGGCTGTTATCTTTGTGTTTGTTTAGCAGTGCTGGCTTCTACACATATTTCCTTGAGCTTTTGGGGAAATGTTGATAGTGTGGCAATTTGTGTATTATTTTACTTGGTATATGCAACCAGAGTTTTAGTAAACTTGTTTTAGATAGTAGTAATGAAACTAGAAAACTTATTGTAAAAAAAATATTACTTCCTGTAGGGAAAATAATTTATGGTGAATTGCAAATGATGGTCTTCAGAGATCCCCTTCAACCCCTACCATTCTGTGATACAGTGATTCAGTGACTTTTCTAGAGTGGATTATTTTTATTAATAAATTATTTGGATCACAATCTTGAAACAAAACAAAGTAAATCTATTTGTGACTACAAGTCCAATAAAATACAACTATTTTAGTGATATTCTGAGGTGCTACACAAGGATAAATGCTGCAGGAATATAAGATAAAAACTTGGACCATTTAAATACATATAATTTTTTTTTCCTATGAACTGTCTAAAGAATTGCTGCTGACAAAGAAATGTAAAGACAGTTATCATAATGTCTTTACTGCCTTTACACAGCTGTCATTACTTCCTTTACACTCAACTGCACAGACTGATCTCACAGTGTAATTTGTCATATTCATATCCCTTCTCGACTTAGAAAATATATTCTTTATGCTAGCCCTAATCTGTGGATATAAATACAATAATACTTCTTTTGAAATCAGCATGGCCTATGTTGTGTATCTAAGTTGTCATTGCTATCAAGGCTTCTTTAAGTTGCTATACAAAAATAGCACCCCATTTATTTACTCCAATATATTATTATATAATTATATACTAATACAATAGGCAATACTATGCAGGTTTTTTGCTATAATTCCGAAGTATGCAAACCTGAGAAAACATGAGATAATCTATTAACAAAATAAGAACTGTAATTTATTTTTTTTTAAGATTCATTCATTGTTTTGTAACTGTTTATCAAAGAAATTTACTGTTATTGGTTAGAGGATACAAGTCTGATGCATTAGCTGTAATAATATTTATCTAAGAACTTAGCACTTGATTCTAAATCATATATGATTCAGGCTGCATTGCTTTCAATGAGTGCTAAATTTCAAAACCTTGATTTAGTATTTTGGAAAGCTAAGATAAAACCTGAATACAAGGTGATAACAAGTGATGGTCATGATATTATCTTAGTGCAGTAAATTGAAGACATTCCAGAATCAATCTGATAACACAGGAAACAATTTGAGATTACAAAGTACTATCTTCACAGCACTGAGAAAACTTTGTGTGAGGTGATCTGAAAGAACAGCACAAATATAATCACAGGATTATATTGGTTGAAAAATATTAATAATATATAATTATTATTAGTTTGAAAAAAAAATGTGGCAAGTTTGCTTTGACATTATTCATGACGCATTTTAATTTGCATTGCTAAGGTAGTGCAATTAAAATTTCATGGCTGCCCAACACACCAGGACACAATGCAATTTGTATATCATACCAAACTGAATAGTGACTACAAGGCTGGAGGAAGAGCCTCTGCAAAGTTTTGAGGTTTGTTTTTTTTTTTAGATAGAACTGAAATAGGATTGAAAAACAGAAAAACTCTACACCAAGGTCATATAATACTTTTTACTTAATGGAGGTTGATGTCTATAACAGAAGAGAAAGATATAATTCATTAAAGTAGACTGGCAGAGATATGATTAGGTCACTATTATCCAGAGCATTTAGGATGAATAATTTAAAACTAATATAAGTTCTGACTTATAAGCAAGAAAAAGGACATTGATTGTGTGGTACACTGTGAGTATACTATATATCAGTGTGGATTTTTTCTAAAAAAAAAAATAAAACAAACCCAAGCCATAAATATAATAACTTTTAAAATGCTCCAGAAACAGAAGCATACAAGACAAAGACAGCAACTGTATTCCTGTGTGAATTAACAGTGTCGGTATTAAAGGAAGCAGAAAAGCCCTCAGGTCCCTAGGAAGATGGGCTTTCTAGTTTTTTTCTTCATGTGCATTAAGTAGAAAAGTCTCTGTTGAGACAGAGCCTGCATCTAGTTCACTTTGTACAAGGTAAACTTGGCCAATCTGATTGATTGTGTAGATTCTAGCATAAGGCACATTTCCTGAATTAAATTAATTCAAAAGGCAACCAGCATGAGAGATTTAGGAGTCTCTGTGGTTGGCAGAATGTAGGGTATTTTCAAACCCACCTTTAGAAATAGTCATAGAACTTTGATTAAACAAGATTTTACCTTGACATACTACTATATTCTGAAATATCTGAAATTTTTGAAATATCACTAATTATTTAAAAGGGATTCTCTGTTTCTTTCCTTCCTTTTTTTCTTTTTCCTTGCTATTTTTAGTGAACAAGCAGTTGACTTGTATTTTTATTGATGAAAAACCAAAATAGACAAGGTTTATGAGAAACAGTGAACAAACTACAGGCAGAAGATAAGCTTTTACTGAATAAACAGACATTGCTATTGTAAAAGGCCAGGAAGGAAAGGACTGAGTTACTGCTTGTTTAATCCATAATTCCTTTTGATGAAGCATCATACCAGAATACTCTGACTTAGTCTCTTGGAACCTGTAAGGAAATTTCTCTATAGAGATGTTACTAAGAGATCAATCTCTAATCTCTGTCGTTCAGTCTGTCAGAACAAAAAAGAATGCTAAACATCTTCAATATGTAGCATTCATCTGACACAGAAACAAAGGAAATAGATGTTTGTACTTTGTGTTCACATAATCACTTATCAGTGTGAATATTTCTAAATCAAATCTACACTTTTATTTCTGTCAGTTTAACTTCTCCATATACCTGCACTTACAGAAAGGTGATGCAGAATGGATACTGGACAAGGAATTGAACTTTTTTTTTTTTTCTTCAAGTGCTGGTCCACACATGTACAAAATTTACAATCTAAAAATCCTAAAAGTACACCCTAAAATCCCTGTCAATAATGTCACCTGATGTGACATCCCTAGCTAATAAAGCTAATTCTGAAATCTGGTCCAAAATAGCTACCAATAGGCTTACATAGAATCAACCACATCTGGGTCGAAGGGGATCTCTAGAGGTCATCTAGTCCAACCCCCAGTGTCCCCAGGTGTTTTGTGGAACCAAAAACAGCATCTTGGGTAGCCTGAGAAACAACTAGTAGTATTGTTGAAGAGTTGCAGCCATAGATTACACCAAATCCTCAAAATTATGATCTTATATCAATCATATAATCATAGGATCACAGAATTACTGAGGTTGGAAAAGAACTTAAAGATCATTGAGTCCAGCCATTAACCTTACTCTACAAAGTCCACCATTAAGGTATATCCCCAAGCAATATCAATAGGATCAACATCCTGTAGCTGTCATTATGTTTTTATAACAGGTGGTTAGTTAACTTTTATTCTTGTCCCACCATCAGGATTTAATTCCATTTCAAGAGTGCAAACCCTAAGCATACATTAGCTGCATATGCAAATTTTTCTCTTGGAGTATCCTTTGTTGTCAAGTATTTCAGGCATTGCATTAAGTTTTTCAGTAGCGTGATTCCTGGGTTTGTGTTGCATAAGGTTGTCCTGTGAAGGTAAAATAGGACAAAATGCACCATCAGTCAGAAGGGGAAGGACAACCTTATGGTGCATTTTGTCCTATTTTACCTTCACAGAAGAGTAGACATGTTTATGAGTAGCCACTGAGCTTCCTTTTCATATCTTTGTCATATACTTCCTAAGAAGCATAGTAAAATATTGATCTGCACCATTGGTTATTTGGGCATTGGAAAAAAAGTCATCTTGCCTAAAACACCTCTTAATTTCTTCTGTAAAATAGTGAAAAGACCTCTCAATTAAAATAGGTAGAAAATACTTCCAACCTTGAAAGAACCGCAAATAGTGCTAGTGGGCAACTCAGTCTGGCTCTCAGTTGTGCAAAAGGCTCAGATAATATGCCACAGATGTGAGCACTGGTACAGTGTAGTAAGGTGGAGGGGGAGGCTATTGGAAAGGACAGGACAGCCTCATTCAGATGCAGCTCACACTGTGTTGTGTTAAGAATGCATCAACCTCTTTATGACATCCAGGGGTAGTAAATTTTCATCCTGCTGACAACAGGAGTAATTGCTGTGTGCAGAATAAAATCACCTGTTTAAAAGTTTAAGTTCTATTTTTATGAGCTATGCTTCCTTATTTCGTAGTTTAATCAATTAAATTATTGTCAGTGTTATTACTACTCACAATAGTTATGTTTCAGGAGAAAGCAAGGAAAATTTTTCAAATTAACTTTTTTTTCCTTGGTATTAAAAGTTTCATATTCCATGTTATCCTTTGTATTGGTTGCTGATGATTTAAAGCTCTTTTGGTATTTTGGAGGTGTCTACACTGAAATTTCTGCTAAGGGATTTAGTGTTCTCCTGTGAAAATATGCTATACTAGATCTCAAATTCTGTAAAAGTACATGAATGAAAGGAATGCCTTCATTAATAAACAAAGCCTCTATAGATACCAGACTAATATTATCTTGTCACACCTGCCTTTGCTTGTGCTAAAATTGTGGTTGAAAAGTAGTATCATACACAAATTGGGTGTGCAAAAGATTAAAAAGCAAGAAAATATTAATATACTCTATTTCACAACAAGAAACCAAACAAAACAAAAAAGCAAACTAACCAACCAAATAAGCAAACAAAAAAACAAAACCAAACAACAACAACAACAAACCAAAACCAAACAATAAATGAACACACACAAAAACAAACAAACAAATCCCAAACAAAACACACACACAAACAAATTCACATGCAGGACTGTGTTCTGTAAGCTGGGCTAACAAAAGCCATTTTTTTCTCCTTTAGAGACACTGTAAATTGTCTTTTTTTATTATTTTTTTTTAATCAGTATATCAAAGCCTCTATATCAGCTCAACCTTTCCTTGAATTTAATAATTCACTTTAAGTCTTGATTTTTAAAACTCTGCTTCCCATATAGAAGAAAAGAACTAGCGATTATGGTAGATCTTACAAAACTTAGCACTAATTAATGTGCTACTCGTAATCTCTTATGTGCTTATAAACACATTAAAAAACACTCAGGTTAAATACTATGTCAGAATTTCATAACTCATAAAAATCTATTAAGTTCTCTAAGGGAATTTCCTGTTATTAATGGGAAAGAAGCATTTTTACTATTTGCTTAAGGAATATGATGGCTTCCTGTAAGTTTTATCTACTGCAAAGACATGAAGACTATTAATGGAATTGTTAATATCTCTCAAATGGTAAAAATACTAATTATGTGATGCTGTGCCTTTTTCACAGAGATTATCAGACACTTGCAGAGAGCTATTTCAAATCTGTGCCACAAAATTCTTTGACATTAAAATCTTTTTGGTCTTGAAGTAGAGGTGAGAATATTGAAATTCAAACATTTTATTGCCCTCACACATAGTATTATGAAGAGTTAACACTTCTCAAATAATATTCTGGAGAACTTTTTTTTTTTCTCCAATAAATAATATGTCATTTCAGAAGAATCAGCTGAAAATACTGATAATAATACTGAAAATTCTCCAAATTATCTGGAGTATACCATTCTAACCTTCTGAAAATTCAAAGCTCAGGAATGCTTCATTTGACTTACGTATCTCTTGTACATGAGCTCTTTCCTTCTTTCACATCTCTCAGTTTTCAGATGGACTTATTTCTCTCCCACACTCCACATGATATTTCCTGCTTTGAAAGAAACAGAACTGTGGTGGGTTATTTCACATATTGACAGAGTTTATACTTCTGGTTTGGATAAAATCTATTGTACCTCAGGCTAAGAGACAGGTGTGTGCCTCTTTCTCAGTGTTCATTCCACAACGGAACAGCTTTTTTTCTGTCTACTGCTGCTTGAAATGGGTTAAAAATCCATTTTTGTAGGCAAATAATCTATATGATCCATAAAAGAAAAAAAATCACTACAGTACCTATTTGAACACTGTAAATGATTCATTTTCTCCTGATAAAAGAAAACTGTGCAGAGACTTTTTCTGTATTTCTTGTGTCTAGTTATGAATATGCAGAAAACTATAGTAATCCAATCCTGGTTTTCTACATTATTCATACTTTTATTTCTATATATATTAGGGTACATATTTCCTGTGAAACAGAGTTAATTTTCAAAAATGTCTCCTTTTCTTAGTTTGGGTATATACATATTACCATGTGGAACCTACAAAATAATGTCATATGAGTATTTCAAGCCGTTATAAATAATAAATTCATTGGGTCTAAATATAGCCTCAGCTGCCCCTGAAGAGGCAAAATCTTGAATCAACATTCTTTGCCCCTCTGACCTATCATCAGAGAAAAATAATGTTTGCACAGAGGTAAGTCTTAATCAGTAAAAACAGGTAATAGAGTCAGAACTGAGTTTTTCTTTGGCTTTTCCTTTGGCTTCCTTTCTGACAATAGTAAAAAAAAATACCTGTTTAAGGCAAAAAGATATTGTATTATACCCTTTTCAGATTAAGCACTGTGTTCAGTTTGAGATTAGGAGTTGGAACACTGAGACCCTTGACATATGAAAAAAGCTCTTATGAGATATTATTACACAAAATTTCAGAAAATTATTTTAAAGTTCTGTTCTGTCAGTATAGAGTTCTCATAATAAATGGATTTATTTTAAAAAAAAAATATTGTTAGTCCATATGTTTCATTTATGCTTTGGACACTAGTTCCATTCCAAAACTTAAATTATTTAGTTGCTTAAAACACAGACTTTATTTTTAAGACACTGATATAAAAAAATACCTAAACCTGAAGTCTGGAAATTAAAAGTTATTCCATTGTGCTCCATTTCCAAACTAGGTAGTCAACTCCCAAAGATCCTGTGGGTACAGGTCCTCTATGTCATTACATATTTAACAAGACCACAAGTTTTAAAACTAGTGAGAAAGGCTTTGCCAAGTACTGATGAAAGCATAAGAGATCTTCCAGTGACACATGTAATGACTGCAGCACTTAAACCGTGTCCTTCCATCTCCCTCAGTTAATTCTGTAAAGGAAAAATTCAATCTCTCCACTTGGATTACTGGACCAAAGAGTTTTACCTTCTATAAAATGAAGGAAAAATACAAAGGTTAACTCTAGGCAGAATGGATATATGTTTCTTTGTCCACCCTGTGTCTAGTCATATTACCCAAAAATTAAGAAATGAGAGAAAAAAGGAAAAGTCTATTGCACAGCTAGGACAGCCCAGTTCACAGAACCTTTCACCTTACTACAGGGCATGAATGTAAATGTATGTACTCAGACCCAAGACCTACCTCAAAGTGTTGGAACCACTTTCTATAGAGGTAATATATAGATTACATTTTTAAATTCAGAAATATGCAGCACAACACCAAGGAAAAATATGTGCACTTTGTGTGAGACATGCAGAGTATCTTGGAAACCATGCCAATAAAAACACTTATTTGAGTAGACACCTGGCAGCTTCCTTGTTAAGGTTAATTCTCATAGCCAAATCTCTGTGTGTATTTCTGGAAAAAAGGCTCAACCAAGCTCAACTTACATTAGTAACAATATTTCTACTGATTTTGGTACCTTTTTCTTCAAGGCATTGGTAAAGATATTTGTTTCACTGTTGGATAAATTATTGGCAAACTTTTGTTGAGAACAGCTCAGAAGGATTCAGATTGTTTGCTGATCTATGATCATTTTTATTATAAACTGAAAATGTTATGCTTAGGTTATGCTTATGTTTTTCACTGCTTCTACAAAACACAAACTTCAGAAGTGTTGTTACCATAAAGGCTGTACTCAGCAGTAAGTTCATAAATAATTGCTGAGAAGCTTTTATGCTGCTTTATTCAAGTCAGATGAATTTTCCAGAAACAGAGTCACTGAAAGTTTTAGTTGCAGCAGAGAGAGAAAGGAGGTAGAAAAAGGAGATGTATATTGTAGCTTTTCTTTGGTTTTGTTTGGTGCTTAACCTACTCCAGAAAGAAAAAGGTTTCTTTTATTATACAATCAATGTATGTTTACTATCTCAGAAAAATCACCTTTAGCTGGTAAAACTCAAAAAAATGTGATCTTACATTCTGCTGCTGCTGCTAACATCAGTTATTATTTTGTCCTTTCCTCCATGTGTCTGTCAGATAGATTGCCATAACATATCTCAAAAGAGCACATGTAAAACATGTAACACAATTCATTTCATCAAAGGTCAAAATGAGATGGAGCTTTGCCTGACCCTACAAGAACAAGTCACCTGCCATAATTGCAACATTTGCTACTGAGAAAACATGACAGCCAAGAGATGCTGAAGGAGTGTGTGGAGGTAATCCAAAGTGTTACTGTCTCACCCATGCAATGTGATATAAGGGTGAGACAATAGCTGAGGGGGTAGAAACTGGAATATATTTCTATGAGGTCACACAACACTGGGAGAAGCTTTGTCTGCCTTCCCTCAGCAGCTGCATACAGCAGCTGTTTTAAGCAGCAAGAGCATCCTTCTTCACATAAATTCCCTTTGAAGCTCCAAGCAAAACATATTTTCCCACTGCCACATTCACAGTTAGGTGACTAAGATTGTGTGATAATAATTAAGTTACTAGATTCTCATTCCTTCATGATTCCATATCATGAAGTTCAAGATTTTGCCACTTATTCTTACTTCTCCCTGATTCATTATTTCTGTATTGACAATGGACTGCCTGGAATGTTATTCTTCCAGTGTTAAGCTCCTAAGTACACATAGATCTCTAGGAACATGTCTCTGTGGACTAAGAGCATTTTCTGTCACCTTTTTCTGCTTTCCAATTAGCACTAGAGATAAACAATTTCTTCTGCAGGGTAGCATGCATCATTACTACCCAAATATTCTCTTTAAACTAAAGTAAATTGGGTAGAAGAAAACAGATCAGCAAGCAAATACAAACCCACTATTGGCTGGCCCAACAGTGTCACAGAATGCTATTCTAATGGGATGGTCTGAATGGCAAGGAGAAAATAGGCTTGTCTAACTGTCCACTAGGTCAGGTTCAGGCTCAGAGCCCCATCCAGCCTGGCCTTAAACCTTCCAAAGACAGGGCTTCCACCACCACTCTGGGCAACCTGTTGTCAGTGTGCTCCTCTCTATATTCATGCAACTATAAGAATTAGTCCAACAATTGCAAAAGTCAGAAGTCACACTACCCTTCCATAATGCTTGATAGATGTAGGCAAAAGGATTGCAATAGTTCTTTCATTTAAGGAAAAAAACTGCTTTAACATTTTAGTAACCATGGGATATGACATACTTCTTTTAGTCCTTTGAAGTGCACAATTACATTCTAAATTAAGGAGTTGTACATTTGAATCTGCACATTGGTGTGCAGTCTGTGAATGTTCCAACATATTCTCCTCACTTCTTGGGGTAATGTAAGCTCTGGGGTGGTCAGAAGTGAATTTTCAAGAAGTGTTATCAGTGAGATTTTTCAGGGAAAACCATTTAGGCTATAGGGAGATCTCAAAGAGAAGAGATAAAAAACATGGAGTTAAAAATGCATTTGTCAGCTCTGATTCATCTATGTATTTTTGTTATAATGTCTTCTATGTAATGAGATGTCATTACCAAGTTGTGTATTGCTCCAATGTAGCCATCCATTACAGTAAAGCAGAAATAGCACATGCCATTAATCACAGACACAAGGTTAAATAAAGATGTAAGTGTATTGGGAAAGCAAGGCTTCAAGTGTATGTCACCTTGATATATTAAGCAAATGTCTTAGAAGGGGTTATAGGCCTTAGAATAATAGTCGTCATATTAAGCAGAACTGTATTAACAATGCTTAACTCAGTAATAGTAATTTATATTGCTATTAAATAATTGATTATTTGAGTTGTTTGACATAAAGTAAGCAACATATGGTACATAACATTTGAAATCAAAGTGAATTTCCTGAAAGAAATGAGGATTTCAATTTGACTCAATACATTTGGTTTGATAAATATTCCTTTCAAATCTATTCTTTTTTTTTTTTACGCATTATTAAGCTGTTCCTTCTACATTACAGAGATGAATGCACACAGAATTACTGCTCAATTCATTCTCATGTCAGGGGTCATTTCAGCATTCTGTGCTTTGATAAATAAAGACCCTAATATGCTCTAGGATAACTTTGTGGAGTACTATACTACAAGTGGCTGACTTCTACTTAATAGGTAAGGAAATAATAAGGAAATAAGCTAATAAGGAAAGGTTGTTAGGACAATAGACATACCCATGTTGTTCCATTCTGTGGAGTTGGTTTTTTCCATCTTTTTTCTTCTCAATTTATGAATTGTTTATTCTGTTTCTTTCTTCAAGAGAAACTGTTATTTCTCCTATTTTGCATCCTTCCTGTTCAGTATCCCATTTTCTTTGCATCAAAGTTCAAAAAGTATCATTGTTCTCTGCAACACCAGACATCTATGGTGCTCTGCAATAGTAAAAGACACCAGATAAACAACAAAGTTCCTGCAAAAATCAGCTTTCAGTATAAAGGATCAGAAGTCATTGATGGTTAAATACATTTCTTTCTTAAATGCTGGTTTTGAACTGGTGACTAGATTTGGACATGAAATTATTTTGTTATTAATTCACCTCCTGGTTCAACCTGGACAATTTATTTATACTTTGTCATATGTATCTGCCATTAGTCAGAGAGCCACTTGGCCTTAAACTACAGGAAACAAAGTAGTTAGGTAGGAGCCTTACAGCTGGGTTCAAGAGTACCTTCTAGATATTTCTGAATGCTTTAGCAAGACATTTACTCTGTAATATTTTTACCTACTAAGGAGCTCAAAAGTGTAATAAAAACATTTAAAACATTGTTTCCGATCTTATATATTCCAGCCCTCCTGCACTGTGTAATAGTTGTTTTATAAGTGTAAAAGATCACTGTGCACATGACATCTATTTAGAGAGGCAGAAAACACTTCAGGCACTGCTGTCTATTTTAAAGCATTTTATCCAACATGCTTTCTGACAGGGCTGCAGAGAAACACCAATGTTTCAATATTTATAGATAAGGATAATTTACAGAAAGATAACACCTATTTTTCTTTAAATGTTTCTGACTTACCCAGTTGCATATTTGTTCCTTCTAACCCAAATTATTAGTGGTGTTATGATAATCAGGTGTACAGTGGGATAGGATGGAGTAGCATCCTATAAAAGGGGTAAGTGGGATAACTTCAGCAAAGACAAGTCAATTTAGCTTTTCAAATTACAGGTGCATTGTACATTTAATTTCTTCTGCACTACATATTCACTGGATTTAGGGTATTAACTGTTTTACAGTTTGTATTCATATTTACTATCTACCTAAAGAATTAGGATTTTCATTGTTAGTACATTTTTAAAATCTTGACCTGAAGTTGTATTTTCAATTTTTCAGCTGTATGCAAGGCCTGCAGACTGAATAAGGGGATGTTTTCACTTTTTTTTGTCTCAATCTGCCCAGACTCTTCCCCTCAGAGTTGGGAAAACAGCCTAAAGTAAAAGGATTATGTGGTTGGTTGATTCTAGTTTTCTATAATTGAAAACAGTCAAACTTCAGTAAGTATATTAAAAAATCTTAGCAATTTTTACAATACCTTTAAAATATTGCTTTCCTTCAATAATTTGGAAACAATGATAATTTTATTTTTTGTTAATGTATTTTAAATAAACCAGTAAATAATTAATTTCACAAAATTTAGAGATGTCAAGAGCCATCTTGCAAAGGAAAACATGGAAAATATTTTTATACCTAGAGTAGGAGAACTAACTCTGTCTATGAATGGTAATACTTTAATGTCTAATTCTGTCTTGGCCTTAGGAAGGGAATTCTCCTCTGTTATTTTCTTCAGTGTAAAGTCTACCAGAATTTTGATTAGACTATATTTTTATTATGTTGCAATTGACAAGGTTATTTGATATTGAAATATATATATTTCTGGGAAATATATCTGGGAAAGTTAAGGTTACAAATATGCAAGAACTCCTGTGCATTTTTCTTTTCCTTTAAATAGTCATCACCTAGCAGGACTCATTTTCTGTAATAGTGTATTGTTATTTGTTATGATGAAAAATACTTTACTAGAAAAATAGCTCAAATATCTGTCATAAAATCTTAATCAGGGCTACAAGAATTTTTCAGACACTTCAATTTCAGTGACAGGTTGTGATAAATTTGTTTATAACTCCAAATAAAAAAAGCATAAAATTGTGAAGGAAAAAAAAAATTATATAAAAATCCAGGAATAATTCTAAGGTTTCTAAGACATTTCCTCATCTTTTTATAGTTCTATTATTTCATACAGAGAGCCTCATTGGACTTTCCCATAATATTTACTTTATTGCAGTGAACACTGAAAGATGGACTTCCTAATCTGCTAAACCAATACTAAAGAAGAAAATGTTACCAAGGTTTATGTGTTTTCTTAAACCTATATGGAAGTATAAGGGATTGTTATTACTAGTTTTTTCATATTTTACCTGTACTTGACCTATACTGAAAAATAAGTCTCTTCTCCATATAAAATTATATCCCTTTTTATCTTTACAATTCTTCATTCCAAAATTTTACTTACGTTGCATCATTCAAGAAATGTTCTGAAAGTTTCAGGAGTGTATATATATATAAAAAGTTTTATCTTTAGCTTTTTGAATACCTAACAAAAGATTAATGAAACATAGGAAGTACTAGCAATAAATGTGCAAGTAGGTAATTTGAGTGAAGCAAATGGATCAATATCTTTTCAATGGCTGTAACCTGGCTTAACTAATTTTAATAGTGTTAAATAAGTTCATCAATCTAAGAAGATCTCAGTTCTCAGTAAAACGCCCTTTCCCAGTTACATGAAATCACTTAGGTATAATTTCATAATGAAGAATTTTGTGGAATAATTCAGCCAGAATGGAGAAGTCATTTCCAAGAAGGGACTAATGGAAAGCATAAGAACACTAAAAAAGGGATTTGAGGTGTTCTAGTATCCTACTACTATGAACCAAAGAAAAATCATTATCTTTTTTGATGTTTTGTTTTGTTAGAGCTATGTATATCTTAAAATAATGTACATTGATCAAGTTTTAAATATGTGCATGAGTTTTTTTCAGATTTGTGTGTGTCTAACTATTGGCAAAAATGAACATCAGCTGCTTCAATTTGAGGGGCTGTGCACATATGCTAGGAAGATAAGGCTTGTTTATCGATTCAAAGATATTTTTCTTCTAGACACAGAACTTCGTTTCCAAATCAGATTTCTTGCTGCCTTCTCATTAGCTAGAAGACTATATATGAAAGAGGATCCTATGTGTTTAGTCTCCCTTCTTTCCTGTCACTGTTTTCTTAGCCACTAAACTGGAATAACATGTGTTGAAACAAAGACTTTCACTAAGGATTTCTGACAAGGAACAGAACTGATTTCCTGTCAAGAGTTTTCTTTGGAAACTTTTTCAGTTACTATGCAGAGCTCATAGGTCTCTGAGAAGGCAGAAAAGACAGTATTAATTATTTCTTCCCTACAATATTATTCATTAATCTATTCTCTCTTTAAAATTTATAGTAGCCAGATGGTGTCACAGAGTGCTAAATGCCTGTATTTTATTTGACTTTTGAAATGGCTGGAAACTTGCTTCCTGGGTTTGGGGGGTTTTATAAAGGAGATAAAATGTTCTCTTATGAATAGGTATTACCTGAAGTGAACAGTTCAGGTCAGCACTAAAAAAAAATAAAATAAAATTGTATAACTGTAAAACAGAAAAACTTAACCTGCTGGATATCTAACCACAATTTATTAATCTGACTGCATTGCTTGTGAACCCTATGACCAAGCAGGATAATCCTAGCCACAAACATTTAAATCCTCTGAACATTGTATTGCTCTTACTTGATGTGATTTTACAGATCCTGACATGATCAATACAGGTGGTATGAAATAGAGCAAATGAAGACAACAGAAATTATTATCATCATCATACAGATTAGCCCTGCTGAAAATCTACGCTGTGCAATTGACTATGGAATAAAAACTGGATCTGTGTTGTTAATGTGCTTACATTTCCACAGATAGTAACTCCTTTGAGATTTAAAAAAACAGTAAGACTCTAAGTTTCCATTATTTTTGCTTTCAATGATCTTTCTTTCATGCAAACTTCTATATTTAGTTATGAAAGTCCGTGTGAGACTAGAGACAAAAGCCGAAGCAGAAGCATGGAGTTTGGGCTTCTTTTTGATATCACAGCATTTACAAAGTTTCTTATTAAACTGTATGGCTCATTCATCAGCAGGAAAACGTCACTTGCTGAGAGAACAGCTCAGAAAGATCAGTCCTCTCCATCCCATTCCACTTTCCCACTAAGTATATCCCAAGAGGTGTTATCTCAAAGCTCACTGCCAATCTGCAAAGATATTCTTGAATATGTTTCACATTTTAGCCAAAGAGTTGCCTTTTCATCCATTATCATGGATTATGTTTTCAGCTAGTTTTGAGTGATGAAAGTCATGTTAGATTCAAAGGAATGGTTTTCTTAAATGGTTATCTTGAATCAATTCTACTGTGTCTGGAATTGCTAAAAACGATGGATAAAACTGGTATACAGGCTCACAGGAATAAGATGCACTTTTAAAGATATATCCATTAACATGTTCTGACATTTCTGTTTCCCAGAGGATTTCATAACAGCTTTTAGATCCCTTGAAGAATTTTCTTTTGTCAACATGAAGAGGATATTTTGTGCTCCTTCAGTAAGAAAAACCTACCAGCACATCTGTACAATCAATCTCTGCTTTAAGTTTATTGCATATAGAAAATTCAAAGCCATTAAAAGTCATATTCTGGTTTTCAGCCTGAAAAAAACTCGGACAGAGTGTTATATCTAGTGTGCATTAACCTTGTTGATACATCAAATTTGGAAAGTGAATAAATAATCTTAAAATGTTTATGAAGGAAAATAATAGAGACATAAGAGCTTTTAAAAGGAGAGCTAAACTGAATTCAGTTTGACTATATAACTGAGAAAGTGATGTGTTATTATTCATTTTCATCTTTTGGACTTGTAGGAAACTGTCACATTTGTGTTTTGTAAAAATCTTTGAGCTGTGCTTATTGCCTGTTCCCCGATGCTGTCTGAGAAGAACTACTAATTTCAATTACCATGGAATCAAACTTCTAAAGAGAAGTTATTAGACAGTTTTTCAATGCATTCTGCTGCCTCAAAGAAAAGTAATAAAGACAATAGTTCACATCTTTAAACATAGTTTTGCAAAATATTTTGATCAGGCATGTCAAGAGTTCTTGTCTTTCTTTCTGCCTATATTCTTCAAAGATTCACTTAACATTTTAAACAAAGGTTTGTTTAAGAGACAATATGATAAGCCCTTTCAACCTACTTGGTTATTTTACAGTCACTCTTTCTCCCACCTCCCTTCATGAACCCATGTTGGCTGGGCCTGAGCCCTCTGTTGTCCTGCACTTGCTGTGTGTTCACCTTCAAGATGAACTGTTCCATAGCATTTCCTGGGATTGAGGTCAGGCTGACAGGCCTGTAGTTCCCTGGATCATTCTTCCTGCCCTTCTTATAGATGGGTATCACATTGGCAAGTCTCCAGTCACCTGGGACCTCCCCAGTTGACCAGGATTGCTGATAAATGATGGAGAGAGACTTGGCAAGTTCCTCTGCCAGTTCCCTCAACACTCTCGGGTGCAAGGGACAGGATACTCTGACAGACCTTTACACACGACAGAGAGCTAAGGGGACTGTCAAGCCCCATAGAAGATCTCATTCCAGTGTCTCACTTTTAACGTCTCTATGACAGTAAGAGGGAAAGATTTAGCACTGCCTCTGGGGCTCTACTAAATCCAAACTCTCTGTCACTTTTAGAGCAAGATCTCTTTTTCTCTCCAACCTGTAATGACAATGCAGTGGCAGCCACCATCAGTTACTGAAAGAGTGTTCAGGCATCTTTTCTGGTTCCACTGAAAGTTTGGTTGTGGAGAGGCAGCAGATGGGATGAAGTAAATATAAAATCCACTGTATTGTCAAAAAACAACTGCCGTACAAAACACCTCTGTGCATTGCCTTGCAGAGGCCTGACACAGGCCAGGTTGACAACTTCATCAGCTTTGCTGCTTAAGAGGGAAAAAGGAATAACTGACCAATCAACTGCACAAGGGCATATTCTCTTTGTCCTTTTGGCAGCAACGAAGACAATGAATACTATGAGGTTAAGTAATACTTCCCAATAGTGTCAAAATGTCTCCAGCATCAAATCTGGATAATCCAAGAAACCAGCTTTCACAGCAATCTATACTCTAACATCCTGAAGAGTTAAATACTCAGTTAAGAATTTAACAGTTTGACTCAGACTGCTATTAGCCTCAATAATACTTTTCTTTATATACTGAAATCCAAGGTAGGCATATCTATTTGTTTCTTCTTTTTCCTCTATATTAAAAATACCAGTATTAAAAGAAAAAAAAAAAAAAGGAGGAAAAGGATAACAGTTCAACATAAGGACAATGATGCAGTGTGGTATTTCAGGAATGGAGGTTAACCAACAACGAGGTCAGCACAGTCTCTAGCAGGTGTGACTCACAGTGATATTCCCTCAGGAACCAGCATATGCCATGCCAGTTGATTTTGGCCATTTGTTTCTCTGGAATGTAATAGGAAAAGCGTATAAATACTTGTTTAATTAGTGATGTAAATCTGTCACTTATTCTCCCATGTTAGGAAATAATGCTACCTCCTAAATGTGTCTGCGATATAGTTTCAGTTTCTCCACTTCATTATTTTAGTCAGGTCTGAATTTTGCTTGGGCAGTTGGTTTGAGTGTGAATATATGTTCATTTTGTGAAGGAGGTTGGTCTCATTTCTTTAAAAAAACTATTGTTCTGAATAATACTTACCTGTAGTTATGTGTTAGCCTTTGCTATCAATTCTTGTACAAAGGTGAATTTCTGAAGTCTCAAAATTAAATAGGAATGAGAAATTTATCTGATTAAATTAGAACTTCTTAAATATTATTTAAGCAAAAGACAGCAAAGATTTTTTTTGAAAGGGGAAATAAATTTTTCTGAAAAGGCTTGGTTAACATGTCACAAAGTTATTAACAGATGATAAGTAAATGGATTTAGGACAGTTTTGTATTAACATAGAGTAGAAAAAAAAAAAAAGAAAAAATGCATAGCAGGATAAATCTTAATATTCCACTTAGAAACATTGCTGAGTACCTAAAGAGACAAGACAGATGAAAGGCTGATGAAAGGAAATTTTCTCCTATCAAAATGAAACCATTTTGTCATTTCCATTTTCATTTGTTATGTTTCATATGCAGAGAGACAAAACCAAGAGCAAAGATTTTACTCTTGGTATTGCAGTCATATTTAATTGCTTTTTAAGGCCTTTAGAATACCCGTTCCAATTACCCTACTCTTTCAAAATTACCTCATCATCATTCTTTGGCTACTTTAACTATAGCAAATTTCCTTTCTACCTCTCTGTCATTGTCACTTCACAGACTTTTGTATTATTACCCTCTTCTCTATCAACTCCCCATGCCTGAAACTCATGGCACTCTGTAAGTTCAGTTACTACAGGCTGGACCAGGTCCCTGCAGACCTGTGTACCAACTATTTATTTTATATTATCTAGGTCACTAATCTCCCTCAAATCACTCCTTAAATAATGCCTCCCCACACCACCATTTCCTCCTGGAAAGCTTTTCAATTTAACCTCTGTAAAGATTCCAAAATCTAATTCACCACTCAGTCAATAATAGAGTACATAATAAAACACTCTCTATTTTAGCATCACAGCTCTAAACTCGAAATCTGGGGGAGGGAATGATGTAAAAAGACTACTTGTTTGGGAAATTGCTGAATTTACAGCCTGAGGGTGGAATAAATCCTGTTTTCCCAGGTTAAGTACTTCTTTTTCCTCCTTGAGTCTCAATTAAACACAGTATTTTTATACGCAATATATTTGGATTTACCCTCCAGTCTCATTAAGATGTTGAAGCAACTACCTTTTGTATTCTTTCCAACTTATTTGTACTCCCATTAAAAAATAATTTGTACCATTAGTTTCAAAGTTATAGTGAAGTCTTACAATTAACCCTGAAACTGGATGAATTAACTTTATGTTTTATTATAACCTTGCACTCAAATTCCATTTACTCAGCTTCATTATTTTCCCATCTCTGTTTCTTGAGAAGCCAGAAAATCTCTCATCAAGATTATTAAGGACAACGTTATGTTAATGAAAAGATTTGTCCTCTACACAACTTCAAAACAAAATCACCCAATATGTTGCTGGGCTGTTCACCCCTCCTTTCTGACCTTTCATCACAGATGTAAGATTTTGTCCAGAGTTAATATAGTAACTATATCTCCTTGGAGCATATTTTCTTCAAAGGTTTTGACTTTAAGAGCAGGTGCTTCACCACAGATTCCTTAATGAAGTTTTAGGAACCAGATTATTTCGTTTTACACAGGCATAACCCAGACATGTTACTCAACAATCAGATTATATACTCTAAAGTTAAAAAAAGGAGAAGAGCAGAAGACTCTTCAGTGCAAGGATATCAGCTCCAGACTGAAGACAGAAAGGGAGTGTGGACCTGTTGGAGAGGGCCAAGAGGAAGGGAGCAAAAATGATCAAGGGGATGAAACATCTCTCCTATGAGAACCAGCTGAGAGATTTGAGGTTGTTCAGGCTGGAGAAGACTCCAGGGAGACCTTATTGCAGTCTTTTACTACTTAAAGGGGGGCTTAGAAGAAAGATGGGAACAATCTTTTTAGCAGGGCCTGTTGTGATAAGAGTTCATCTAACATCAGGCATAGACTACATAAGGAAAACCAAGTAAACGAAAAAATTTCATATTACACCATCTTACTTCTGGCTTCTGAATTACAAATGCCTCACTAAACACAAGTTCACCCAGACTAATCAGGAACCTGTTACTCTGGGTGGGTAGAATCATTCTGGTCATGTAATTCTCCTTAATTCTTCCTCTTTGAGTTACCAATATTTCTTGCACATATTTAATTCTCCCTATTGTACTTCCCTAATATATTTTTTTTATAGAACTGCTTATTTATTAGCAAAAATAAGCAAATACATCATATAGTGCTGTAGACTTTGAATCAATTTTGTTAGGCAAACATCCTCTCTTGTATATTTCCAATGGCTATTCAAGACTGTTGCATATTTCACATAAGGGTTTGTGGTTTTGTTTTTTTTTTTTCTTTCTGACTTGTTGAAGGTTCTGCTTCCATTATTCTGAGATCCTAAACTCATGATTTCTGATCACAGGTTCTCTGACATAAAAGACTGGCTCAGAGTTAAAAAAAAAAAAAAAATAAAAAAAATAAAGTGGTTAAGAGTTAAAAAGAGTACTGCAAAGCCAAATGGTCCAGATGAAGAGGCATTGAGGGGCCTGGAATCAGACACGGGTGTAATTTAGGTTTCTAGAATCCAAACATCAGTACCAAACCCATCTGAGAATAAGACTAGAGACTTACCAAGAGATTGTAATCAGAATCATATTACAGTGGCTGTGCCTGCTTAGAACATCCCATTGTATGCTGTTAGGGCATCTTCTTGAAAGTAGATCATTAATACCTCTTTCTTTGGTCTTAAAATCTTCTGTTTTGAATTCTGCTACAAACACATGGGAATTAAAATACTCCAGATATTTATATCCTGTACTTGATGCATTGCCAAATTCTCATATGAGTGTAACTAGTAAAAAGGAAACCCTTATCTCTCCTATGCCCTTATGAAAATTTCTTTTCCAAAGGAAAAAACTTTTACCTTTTTTCCTTCTGTTTAATCTTAGACAGCATCAATCTGTACACAACAATCAGCATCTTCACTGTGAGCTCAATGACACTGAAGTTCTTACAACTGCATTTTTCAACTAAGCTTTCAATTCCAAAATAAAGAACTTAATATACCACAATAAGACATATACCTATAATGTGAGGGCAAATTTTGCATATATGTGATTATTTTTCAAAATTATATCTTAGTGAGAATATGAACATTTAGGATTTCTTATTTGAAATACCTAGGATTACAAACTGGCAAAGTACAAGGCATGGTAATAATTTCCTTATTTAAAGAAATTATTCCTTGCACATTTTTTTTTTATATGGTTTATTAACCTTTGTAAAGGTATTCCCCATCCTCTGGGACCAAAATAAACTGAACTAGTTCCAAAATCTAAACATCTCCATGTATGTCCCTGCACCAGAGACTACACTCAGAAGGCTTGCTTTATTTTATCCTGATTGTAGAAACAACATTCTGCTTTTGTTATTGTTACATAACCATTCTTTAGGAATACTAATAGAGAAAACATGCACAAATTAGTTCAAGAATTAATGTGCATCTCCCTTGTCCAAAAAATGTACCTATATGACCACTGGATTCTGCACAATATCTCAGACTATTGCAGACTACTTTAGTTATTGCAGATACTGCTCCACTTACTACTATGAAGAAAATAAGTTCATCTGCCATGAGGAACCTGTTTTCCTACCTGAAAAAATTGGGAATTTGGAGATGTTAAAAATGAACATTTATCTAATAGGATTCTGAAATGTAAAATTGTAATGGTGACACTGTTTCTTTTGTTTGCAAACAGAATAGAGGTGAATGAAAGGTAGTAGATTGAAACTAAAAGAAACTCTCAGAAATTGTAGCTGCTGATCTTTACACTGCTAATGAGACTGCATGACATTGAGAGAGGCACTTAGCTTCTCCATTTCCAAACCTTCAAATTAGATTAGTACTTGCCTACCTCATTCATTTTTCAGATGGCAAAGTCAATGATGCATGTGAAATACTTAGCAAATTTTAGAGGAAAAGCTTCCTACACAAGTGTATAGCATAATCTGATATGGAACCATAGGCTTACAGAAAATCTTTCTACCAGAAATTTGATTTTGCTAGTTAATTTGATTGCAGTAATGTGTATAAAATACCAAGACTACACTTGCTTCCCTGTTTATGAATTTCTATCTGCAATGGATAATGTTCAGGTGTTCATTCACATATATGTATCATTGACTTCAGATGATAGTGCCATCTAAAATCTTGCTTGTTCCTCATGGTTGTTAGCTGGCTTTGTTCCTTCCTTTCATTGTTTTCTCAAATGCTAAGGATAAGAACTAACTCTTTTTCTGTCATCTGTGTACCCAATCAAAAATATTTCTTGCCCCATCTTCCTTGTAAAACCCAGAACTAGTAAAAGGTTTTTTATAAGGAGCCTAGAGGACAGGTGACAGCCACATTATTCACTTTTTTTATTACAATCATACCTAATCAAAGACCTTAACATGGATAGAAGAAAGGTACATAACACTCAGTTTAGATAAAACAATAATGAAACCTGTGGGTCAGAGGAAACAAGAAAATGGTTATCCTGAAGATACCGTTATTCCACTTCATTCTGTTTAAGTTTCCTCTCCAATTCTACCTTCAAGTGGGGGATTACAAAATATAACAAGAAATATTTTTCACATTTGTAGAACAATACCAATGATTGGAAGTTTTGGGTTCCTATCACCTTGTAATGAGGCTTTCTTGATCTTGAAATTACATTATGGTATGACATGACCTCAAACTAGGGTTTAATTATAAGGTATGCATCTTTTATTCATTAAATTTAGGCTGAATATTTCCAAAGAGTGAGAATTTTTCAGAATACTGAAGACATATTTTCAAGTCTCTAACTCCTTTGATTTCATTCTATGCAAAAATTACCAAAAAATCCATATATTTCCTCGAAACCAAATAAAGTCATCTTGAAGACCATTTATCTGTATCACAAAGATAGCTAATTAAACCCCTTTGAAAGAATTATTATTTTAC
>JAOEGS010015150.1:0-12284 GCA_025447755.1 Corythornis vintsioides
TCTGGCCCTGCTCCATCAGCTCCATGTCTCTCCTGTGCTGAGGGCTCCAGAACTGGATGCAATACTCCAGGTGAGGTGTGAGCAGAGCAGAGCAGAGGGGTAGAATCACCTCTCTCCAGCTGCTGGCCACACTTCTCTTGGATTCAGAACAGGACCAGAAAACACAGCATGACCACGCTTTGCTTCACATTAAAGCATCAGAGTAAAATAAAGAAAGGGTGTAATTATAGGTGTTTATGAAAAGTTAGTATTTTAAAATCCAGAGCAGAGGGAGGTCCCTGCCATGTACCTGAATCTTGCAAAGTTCTAAAATGTAGGTCACATCTATTTAGGACGCTGAGCATCCCTTTTGGGTAGTTCTACATGACTTCACACCCAGCTACCTCAAGAGCTGGCTGGTTCAACATGCTCCCCACTTAACATCCAATTCCAAAATGCTCTTCTCTCACCCCAGGTGATATATAAAGTTTCTACGAGCTTCATCTCAGGACTGAGGGCTCTGCTTTCAGGACAAAACACCAACAAACAGACACTGCAGTGCTGGGAATGGAAGTGCAACAAATGTATTTCACAGATGCTTCCCTGAGATCTCTCAAAGTGATTCATTGGTAAAGGCACCAATGTAAGGCATCTGATGAGCAACAAGCTCCTCTCTTTAACAAAAAATCTGGCAGATTTTACCTCAACTATTAACTCACTAATATTTGGGTCAGGAATTAGGAAAACTCAACAGGATTGCAAAGAATTCTTTCTCATAGGCTTACCAGTGGCCAGTTCTTAATTCTGAACTTTCTTATTCCTCCAATGCCAAGACTAACTGAATTCCTTCGAACAGTTGTTACATCAAAGCTTTTGCATGAATCAAAGAATGCATTCTGTTGTGTGTATAATATTTGCTTGATGCTCAACCACCTACTGGTTAAGGAAAATACAGGTGTAATTTTAGAGAGTAATTTGTTTCAAGTTTCCTTAGAAGATAAAGGATACACAGTAACTCAGACAAATACCCCCAATGCATCTAAGAACAAAACCCTAAAACATTCACCAGACTCTTTTTTTCTTGTTACTTTAAGCTAATACTTTACTTAATTACTTACTATTCTTTGAATTAAGCCAAAACTTAGGAAATTTTGAAGTAGGAAATATGGGAAATAAAAGGGAAAGCAAAGCATCTCATCCTCAGATGGGGTTTTACAACTATAAGATTGACTGTAAAGATTATTGACATTTATAAATTCATTTTTTTACATGGCAGCCTGGGACCTTGTTGTCAAACCAGGTAGTGCATTTAGGCATTGTTTTAGACTTTGTCCCAAGCAGAAGCATAACTAAAAATCAAGATCCTTTCTGAGTGTTTTTAGTAATATGTGTCAGAAAAAACAAGGATAAATAGGGAACAGCAATGTTTACTTTTCTGAATTAAAGTTTTCTCCTTCCATTTGATAAGTCATGTTAATGTAAGGGTTGGATATAGGCCCTCACTGCCAATAGGGATGGGAGAACATCTTTTTCAGTTCTTTTTACAGAGCAGTTTATCTAGTTATCCATGTGTATCTAGCAAAGGTTATCCAAACTCCAGAGAAGGAGCATGCTGGAGTGAGAAACAAACTGGCCATAAACTACTAATTGTTGAAAAAATAATCTTTTTCTTTAGGAATAGAGTGAAACTGAGTCATTACTGTCTCATTTGCTCAAGTAACCATCCTGCACTTCAATTGATTTATTGATGAAAAGGAGAAAAGTAAGCTCCTTAGAAAAGGAGCTAGTAAGCATCTTGGAAACTTTAAGGCACATTTTTATTGCTTGCAACTGAGATTCCTGAAGCTTGCAACACAGCTGCACATAAGCTAGATGGCCACCATTTTTTCTCTGAAAATGCTTCTCTACAACAAACCTAATTTCAGGCAGAACAGATTTCCATAGCAACTTAAAAAAGAATAATAATAATAATAAAATATGTACAATGTATTTCTACAGTGTCAGAGCACTGCAAACTTGCCATTCTGTTAGCAGAACTACTCTTTTCATACACTAACTTTTCCATAGATTAAGTTCTTGGAGAATGTAAGGATGTAAGGACAGGGGGCTCTGTGCCACCACAAGCTTTCCTTGCTTATTTCAGTTTCACAAATCTTCAAGATAATTATGGCAACTATTTCCTTACATTTATAAGATCCTTATGCATCAGTGAAGATGTTCATCCCTGTAGCTATAAATCTGTATCTATTAGCACACATGTCTCAGGTCTGGAACAAAACTTTAAAATACCTGTTTTAAGGTTCAGCAATAACTTACTTGATAGTAACTTGTAAGGATTAGTGAGTGTTGTCTCAGGCATATGCAAAATACTTTACAAAAACCTTTAATTACATATTACTGATTTTATACAGTAATTTTTTTGACACTGTAGTTATGAAAGTAGTAAAATGTTTCATGTATACACAGAGGATATGTATGTATATATACATATACATATGGTAGAATGAGTTTGGTGTCCCCCAGCAGTGATGCCTCATGTCCACTATTGAACACTGATGAAATGTGTGGGGTGACACTGGCAGAGGCCTGAATCAGTGCAGGAAACATAATGATGCCCTGAGAGGTTCCTCATAAATGAAAAACACTTTCAAGTCCATGGCATATGTATCAGCAGATTGCAAATGCATGTGTTGGAGAGGCTCCCAAAACCAGCTCGCAAAGGCTGCTGAACACCAATGAAAGGCCAACAGTAGATGGTATTTGTATCCAGCAAGCCCACTGAAGTATGGGGTTTTTCTGCCTTTCCTTTTTCTTCAAAGAGATTTGGGAAAGAAAGGACATGAATCTCTCTGAACCGAGAGAATAAAGAGCAATACTCTCAATTCCAGGCTATTAATTTCCACAAGCTACCGGGAGCCGCAAGGAACAAAGAAGAGAGAACAAAACACCAAGAAACTTTATCCTTTCACCAGCATTTTTACAATGCAATGGCACCCCTGAGACTTAAATATCACTGCTGAAAGGGATTTTAAGCTCTGCACTGCAGTGCTAGTTTGCTTGGAGATTGCATTATAACCTCTATTTGCTAGACCAGTCCTCTAATGCCTTAGCCTGTGACTTAAGTGACAACTGAAAGATGCCACTCACGTAGGTTTCTTGTTGACTTTAAGAAACAGACTAACAATATTACAAAAACTAAAAGAGCAAACAAACAAAAGCAGAAAAAAAAAAAAAGAAACCAAACCAAAATAAACCACCACAACAAACAACACCAACCAACCAAACTGCATTAACCCTTCCTGGGCTGAAGGAAACAAACTACAGTCCATAATGAAATTTTAAAATCAATCCATTTACAAGTCAAAGCAATTGGAAATGGACTCTTGCAGAAGTGCAACACCTAGTTCTTGATCTTCTTTGGACCAGATGGTTTCAATAATGAAATAACTTCATAACCAAGCTGTGACACCTACACTGGTGGTAGGTGCAGGCACAATCCAAGGTGGATGCTGACCCCCACCCAAACCATATCTTTAAGTTGATGAGTTAGACCACTGAAAATTAAACACTTCCAGCAAATTGTTCCACAGACATCAAGTAGCAACCAAAAGGCCACAATCATAGCACCCTTGGACTAACTGGTCAACTAAAGAATAAAGACATTTCGTACAAAATAAGGGCTTTTGCCTGAAAAAATGTTGTCTGTACTGAGTTCAGGCACAGCTGGGCCAGGAATAAAAGTGGGATGTGAAGCTTCCCAGTCTGGGCCCCAGGAGGAACAGGCAGTGGGAGGCAGTGGTGGAGGTCTGGGGAGTGAGAGAAGGTGCCAGAGGAGTGGGACTGTGGCTAGAGGGGAGAAGCTGACAGGGTAGCAAGGACAGAGTAAGCAAAATCACTGAGAAATGACTAAAAATGTTTGGAACTGCTACACTAGAAATATTTCACCAAAAATGATTTGGCTTTTTCCCTTGAAAAAAGGAGTCACTGATGTGTCTGCACAGTGCAGTGTATGGTAAGTGTACAACCAGGCAAACTGGCTGCAGCTTGAAAATGCTTTCCTCAGATTTTTACCTCTCTGGCTACATGCTGCCTACACAGCAGCTAGAGAACAACACAGTGAAGAAGCAGGAGCCTTCAAACAGATAACTTGAATAAAAGCCCAGTGAGAGCTGGACTGGCACCTAGATTCTGGTTGCAATGTAGGTTAAAGGCTGATCTTACATCCAGACACAGGATCAGGCATCAGACCTGACACCTGGAGAATTCATTCCAGGGGGAGCAGAAATGGGACACAGATATTATTAATTCCATAACTGTGTCACCAATCTTAAGCAAGGACTCATAGCCAGAAACTTCACAGAACTATACAAATCTATCTCTAATTGCTACTCCTTTCTCTATTTAATACATATATGATTGCCTATAGCTTAAAAACAGTCACTAACCATTTTCTGATATGTTAATGCAGTCCTTGAAATAATCTCCATAATAATAATAATGAGCTAGTAATATGGGTATTAGTCATGGATTGCATTGCCCTGTGAGTAAAGGTTCAGCTGAAATAACTCCAAATTCACAAATATAATAATAATACCAAGAGTCCTCTATAGAAAAAAGATGCTTTCAAACTATAAACTGTTCATGCAAGAGACAAAGGTTTAATGTTTTCATTCTTACACACACACACACTGGTTACTCAAGAAAAAATGTGTAATAAAAACAAAGGATTCCCAATTGTTTCTGAATCTCCTGAGCAAAAATAAATCAAATGAACTCCAGAGATATTTTTTGACAGTGAGCTAAAGGTGTATTATGAGAGAGTAGGAGGCTCAGTGGGTGAATATCACTGCTCACCCATGAAAGGTGTATTAGAACCTATAAAGAGAATTGTGTGGTTTCCCTGTTTAACAGACATCAGCCATGAGAGCAGTCACACAATTCAACTTTGAAGCAATTCTGGTGAGCGTGGCAGGGATTTTTAGAGCAGAACAATACATCAGCATAACCCACAATTTGTGAGTTGGATGGCAAAAGCTGGTGCAGCACCTCTGCTTCTGGGAAGTGCTACTGTTTGCATTTTCATAAGCACAGAAGCAAAAGAGAGTAAACACTTTTCATTTTTGGCTTTCCACCTCAGATTTCCTATCTAAGATCTTCATGCAGCCAACTATTAAGTCTTCTGGGTATTTTCTAATCACTTCAAAAGCATCTAAATGTAAACCTGCAATCAAGCACTGGCAGTTTGAAATACATGCTTTGCCCTGTTGAGAGAATTTCTGAAATGCATATAGTGATTTATTTTTAAATATTTTGTTCAATTACCATGCAATGTTACTATCTACAGAGCATTATATACCATGCTTTCCACTGAGTCTTGACAAAACAGCTTTAGAAGAGAGAGGAATTTAGATAATGTGGTTATGTAAGATGTTGTCTTTCTGTGTGGGATCTCCTCTTCTATAGGTTTGCATTAGGAGACAGTGTCAGGATTTGGCTTTGGCCAAGCTGAACAATATAAAAAAAATAAATCACAGTTACATCTACACCTACACATATAACATATATAAATACAATTCATATAGTAAATGAAGCAAAGAGCAGTTTTGTTACACTGAATTAGAGATGTTTTAAACGTGTTTGTTAATTTTTAATTACTCAGATGCCCATTCATTCCCAGGGCAAGGAAATCCATGACTAACACCCATATTACAATTTTCTACTGATAAAGTGTTCCTTACCTTCAAGGCTCATCTTTGCTGAATCTTAGCATCTGATTTGCAAAGCCAGGGATACTGTCCAAAAATCTGTTCCAGCTTCCGTACAGTATGTACTCCCAATAAAGTGTTTCACTCAGACATTTTTAGTTAGAGCTCACTATTCCTCTTTAAGCCTAGCTGTCAGTTCCAGCATTCATAATTACATTGCTTAACCAGACAAACAAAGCAAAGGTCTGTTTGGTTTTCACTAATTTGACCACCATAATTGGCATTTCATAAGCCTTCCTTTAAACAAAATATTGGGTCAAAACAGTTATTGGTAGAATTCCATTGAAAACAACAGAATGACCCCAGAGAATAATTTAGCCTGTTTTGTTTTCATTTAATTGTGCATGTTTAAACTGTAATTATCTGACTATTAAAACATGCCTACATCCATTCTAGCTGATGGGGCTGGGACACATCCAAAGGCCATCCTAACCAGTAGAATAGTGTTCACTGACCTCAGAGAGCCTCACATTGGGCCCAGAATGTGCTACACCTGAGACTTCAAGTTTAGCAGAAAATGCATTATTTGGCATCTTGTTCACTGAGCTGAGGGTAGCATCCCAAACTGAGACCTGACCAAATAGCTTTATGGCAGGAGAGGCTCAACATCTGTTCCTCTCCAAGATCCACAGCCAAAGCATCAGGATGAAATAGGAAAGGCAGAGGAGGGAAGGTAGAAGTGGGACCATAAATCACCACTGGAAATGGCAGCCCAGAACAAAACAGCTGGAGATGTTTTATACCATCCCAATACCCTGGTTTACTGCTTCCCCAGCAGAAGAAACTCTCTCACAAGCACCTCCTGTCACAAGCAAACAAGCACATTTCAGAGTTTACAGCAAGAGTCCTGTGCCCTACATTCAAAACCTCTAACAGAGAGAAAGGAAGCAACTGAATCTCTTCTATACCATAATGAAAGTACAATAGGTTTCTAGGTGGGAGCCAAATGCTGGCTGCAACCTACAATGCCTTGCATGATTTGGGACCATATTACCTGAGAAATTGTTTCTGTCCCTGTGAAATTTTACTGCAGCCAAGACCTGCAGGAATGCTCAATTGCAGTTTTATGGTATAAATGAGAAGGATTTTGGTGATAGGGGCTCAGTTTAGGAGTCTCCTACCCCTAGGGTTTCTGAAAGCTCAGGTTCGTTAAACTTCAAAGTACACTGTAAAATTCCTCTTTTTTTTTTTCTTAGGTTGCAGTACAAGGACAAGCTAAAAACAGTGGGAAATGTTATATTCATGAGCTGTCCTCTAGCACCATTTAATGTGTGGTAATGTATAGAAAAGATAAACAGAACAAGCTGTACTTGTTGTACTGCCTGTAATGATAGTTTATGTACAGAAAGAAGAGGGGCATGTAAAACAGGTGAAGAAAAAGCAACAACTGGCAAGTTATTAAACTTGTCTAATCAGCACCCATGTAGGAAGCTTAGAAATGGAAATTAATCTGACTGTTCTGTTCTTAGCAGTATTGTCTTCTCTGTATGGCTACTTCATTGCTGTTGTCTTTGTTTATTTTCTTTTGTTGGAAAAAGCAAATCATCTATTTATTTGCCTTCCCTATTCTCCCTCATTTCATCTCTACTTGTAGACTTCTTAATTTCAAGCTGTCATGAGCAACAACTGGCAGTCTCGAGAGGAGGATGAGTCGAGGACCATTGGTCCTCACCAGCAACATTTGGGAGGCAAGTTCAGGTATTCAGTCACATTTTTAGGCTTTAATTCTGTGTATCAATGAATGTATATACTCTATACCTCAGTGTCACCTTCCTTCTAGACTGTGTCTTCTAACTGTTCACTAACTTGTCCCACTGCAGTGTTTTTGTGCAAGAAAAGCATGGAGGGAGCTAAGAAAAAAGGGGCACTGGTGATGCTGCAGAAGCTGAAGCAGCACTGAGACTGTGCAGCCCCAAACATGCTGCAAACATGCAGCTCACTTCAGCAATAAGAATTAATTCATTACAGTGGATAATTCCACAGATAGAAGTACTGCCTATTACTAGATGTTACCTCTCTGTGGACTCTGAGATACACTGAACAGGGAAGAAGCAGTAACCCTTAAAATTCTACCATGTATTAATTTCCACCAGAAAATGCAATTTCTTTGAAATGTTCTCTTCACAATTCTCTCTGCAGGCTTCAAACTTTAGCAGGCACATAAATCATGGAGGTACTTTTTGCCTTGCTCTGGAGAAAGTCCACTTTTATTTGGAGCTAATCACTGAATGTCAGCATTTCTTGCCCATGTAAGGCAGCACAGGGCACTGCTGTCAGACTGGTAACACTCTAGTATTTTATTTCTACTCTGCATACACTTCTTTAGAATTGTAACCAATTAGTATTGGCTAGGAGCAATTTCATAACATAGATATTTTAATTGGAACCACACTGAGTTCCTGAAAACACTTTGCAAGAGTGGTATTTTAGTGAGAGTGGAGAAAACAGGTAATAGTCTTTTGTCTTGATCACTGACTGATGTGAAAAAGAGAAATTAAGTGAAGTCACTAATTCTATGCACAGTAAGAATTGAATACTGGTCTTCCACTTCCTAGACAAACACCTAAAGCACATCATGACAGAATTGAGGTGGGTGAGGAAGGGGAGTGCTGGGTGATATAGCCAAAAATAAATTTAGTTGGCTTTTAAACTCTTGCAGTTGCAGAGATCTAGTACAGCTTTCCAAACTATGAAATAAGGATGAAAATAAAAACAACTAACAATAAATAAAAATGAAAATTCAATCAGTCTTATTAAGATGTATGGCAGGGAAGGGAAAGAAGAAGAAAATAATTAACAATCATCAAATGCTTCAGCTGCATTTTTTATTTCTTTATGTTCATCTGTTTGCTTCTTGGTTTGCTTCTCCTCTGCCCATGAGGCAGTTGCATGTCTCTGGGAAGCAGAGCACCATCCTTGGTCTAGGTGACCCTGCTCTGGCAGGGGGGTTGCACTAGATGATCTTCTAGCTCCCTTCCAACCCCTGACATTCTGTGATTCTGTGATAATACAAATGGATGATCCAGAGTGGGACTGACCTCAGATAAAGTAAAACAAGTTAAAATGGAAATGAACTGAAAGAGGAACAGTCACAAGGCATAAAGTGAAAGGTTTTGTAGACAGTATCAGCTCTTTGATGAAGCTTAGTGTTGCATTAAGCTATTTTCATAATTTGATATTTTGAACTGCTTCTCCATCTTTCATATAATGTAGGCTTCTTTTGTCAACTCTTGTTTTTTACAATAGCTATTCACACTTCTGAAGTAATTTTTTTACCACAGTCATATCCATTCTGGGCTTCTAATGTGCATTTTATACTCTTATTATACTGATGTAAATTTAGAGAGAAAAGCTGATAGAAAATGAAAAGGTTACACTGCTAGGTTACTTTTCAGTCTCCATTTAAGACTTGATTCAAAAACAAGCCTTGATTCAAAAGCAAACACATAAAGGTACAATAAAACATTTAATAGGACTGATCTAAAAATGTTTATTGAAGAGAGACAACAGTGCTTTACAGAGATGAAATAACAAACCACTTTCAAATATGGACTAATAAGACTCTCACTGAAATTAGTATCAAATTGTGGCTTTGAACATAACTCCCCTTTGTATTTATGAGTAATGCCACCACAGCATTTTGTTACCACACTGATGACATGAGAAACTACTGAACTGCTACAGATTGCACACAACAGACAACTCAGTTTATCCTCTCTGTAGTTATTTACCTCCATATTTTCTATGTGAGGACAAGGTGACTATAATATGCCAGCATCCCAATCTGTATACCCTCTCACCAAGTAAGAAATTAATTACAAACATAAAAGAAAACAGTGATCCCTATAAAAATCAGCATGCCTGAAATGGGAAGGTAGGTTAAACCAAAAAGGTATTTGTATATGATGATTTTATAAGCCTTTATGGCTTTTTAGACACTAGAGTTTTAGAATAAACTTCAGAGTGGTGCTAAATGCAACAGCAAGCTTTCTCTGTACACTGAAATATTAGTGAATTTCTTACAGTTCTCTTTTAAATGCCACTTCTGTCATTTCCAAATATGCAGAGTGAGTTGCCATGTTCCAAAGATACAACATGGCTAAGCTATTACACACATTGGGAAGTGCCAAAGAAAAAAAAAATCATTTAAAAAATGCAATTTAGCACTTTTTTTTTTTTTCACAGATGCAGCAGGGCTTATTGCACAGTGCAGAGCATCACCCTCACACAGCTTCACAGCTTTTGGACAAGAGGAGATAGCTCCTTACAGTTTGCTTTCCCACCCCTCCCTTTACTTATGCCATTTCCACAGTACCTGATGGACTGGTGAGTACCAGGCTGCTGTGCAGTAGGTGCAAGGAAAGCAAACCCCACTGAGATATACACAAGTTCTTCACAGGACCCACACTATTCTTCCTGTAATTCCCACTGTTTATCAATTGTCTTTACCTTGAGGTGCCCAAGTAGGAGCCTGCTAACACTTCTGGCCTTTTTTCCAGCCTGGAACTGAGAGTAAGGGCTTTGGAATTGGTACTAAATCCACATTGGTACTAATGGATTTGCCCTTCCTAATTAGCATAGCTTACAAATTAACTTTCCTAAGTTAAAGCACTACAATTGATTTTAATATATATTAAATATATGCCTTGCAGCTACAGCACCTGAGCAGGTTACAGGATACCTGAGTTCTGTGGCTTGATTGACCACACTGACTTAGAATACTTTTTTCCTTAGGAAAACCACCACATGAATCCCTGAATACTCTTTTGCAGCTGTTATGGATATCCCACAAGGCACCACTTGTGGATTCATAGCAGACACAGGGCTTAAATATTCATCCACTTTGATGTGAATTAGCAACATGTTGTTTCTTCTTCATATTTAAATCACCCAGTGTTTAATATAGTATGGAATTTCAGAGGATTTCCTAGTAAACTGTGTGATTAGCATGTCAAAAACATTATGTTTAAATAACAAATCTGTAAGAAATTCAGCATCAAACTATTAACTTCAGTACCAGTGATACAAATCCCAAACATACAAATTAACTAAAATATTATATAGATATTTTCTTTGTGCTTTAAGTTGCTTCACATTTATTTGGGGAGAGGGGAGAGGTATTTTCAGGTGTTCTGCTTGTTTAGAAGTGGAGGATTTTTGCTATATTGCTGATTACTGAGAAATACTCTTCCAGAAAAAGACAGCAGAAAACTACCACCACTCATTGGGTCCCATAGAGATCTGCTTTCTTCCAACATGAAGCAATCTCCAAGTCTTTTGAAAGTTGTCAAAATCCAATAAAAGAATTATTGGATTAATTTCTAAGGTACAATGTCAATATCCAGCTATTGCTGTACACAAAACATTTGATTATGGAAACTAACAAAAAACATACCATAAATCCTGCTCACTTTAAAAGCCTAATATATTTTCCCAGTAGGAAAATCAGGCAAAAAAAACAGGGCAAAAGGAAACTACAGGTAATTCAGATGAGAATGGGAGCTCAGGTTCCAGTGTGACCTGTGCTTGCTCTGAAATTCTCAGTGTGACAAACTACTGTCTAGAAGATTATTTACTTCTAGATGAGGATAACTTCAAGAGTGCCAAAGAGGGTTTTTTACATATATGTGCCTACAAGATATGCTGGGTATGTAGCCCTTTGTCTACTCAGGTGAAATAGGGTTGCCTAAACACAGCTGTCCAGTGCCATCTGAGATATTTTTGGAGACAAATCTAACTTTTTCTTCTGTGGATGAGCAGTAAGGAAGATGTAAGACAGATGACCCTCTCATCCATCACCTCAGTGCATGCTTTACAACATTAAATAATGAGTTGAATCAATAGACCACCTAAACATAAAACACTCAGCATGCTGAAAGCCTCTTACACGTAGACAATAAAATTTACAGACCATCTTCATGCAAATCTTACAAAGTGTTCCTATACAATGTCCAGTGTTGTTCTGAGACACTCAGGTACCAGTACCTGGGTCACCTGCGCAGTGGCAGGTAAGATACAGAACCTAGAGAAAACCATGGCATGCTTAGGTGCCAGCTGGAGATAAGCATGGTTACATGAGAGCACCTAGTATTGTGAGAGGGACCTGAACAAAAGTCCAAGAGATCACATTAAGGGAGAATGTAGAAGTCCTAGAAATTAAGAAGTCACAGAAATTTTCCCATCTTCCACTGCAAAACCTTGTTTGTCACCTTGCTTGCTGCTCCAGGTGACCCACTGGTGTAATGGGTATTGGCCCCAAGTTTGTGTAAAACACTGAAACAATTAGTTGGCATTTTTAATCAAATGAAAATTCTGATATGACAATCTGTGGTAAATGCTTTTAACAGACTTATTCTGAGACACTTCTACATCTGGTGTGCTAACTGTGGCTCAGTAAAGTTAAATGTGTATTTTTAAAGACAAAATCATAGCAGCTTTGCCCACGGAACAGGTAGGATGAGATTCAGTTCTCCTACAGCTGAACCAGTCACCCCCATGCATCCTTTGCAGTCAATCTGATCTCTTCAGACACCCACCTTA
>JAOEGS010015151.1:0-18078 GCA_025447755.1 Corythornis vintsioides
AAAATGAAGCATTCTAAGCATATAGTTGATAGACAGGTTAGCCAGAGTATACATGCTAGGTCCAGGATGCATTATAGGTAGAATGCTTACAAGCTCATGCATTATCAGCAGTGAGGTGAACAGCTTTGTTCAGACTTCTGGAGGATGTCTCCACCTAGAATCAAAACTCCTTCTGACTAAGTTCAAGTATCAAATGAAAATAAAGATATGCACAAACAAAGGCTGTCAGAATGGTTCAGACAACGGGACATAGAATTACAGAACAGAATCATAGATACATCTGTAGCTATGATTCCAGTTACCAAAACTGGTCTGCAGAAATGGGTACCAGAGACAACAGGGCAAACCAGACCTCCCTCCTACATCCCACTCTCCACCCCACACTTCCCAGCCTTTGGCAACTCCGTGAATTCCAAGCCTTGATGTGGTCTATACCAAGTGCCAGTCCAATCTCCCCTTAATTTTACAGACTTGTTTTTATTTATGAGGTTGTAACCTTAGTAAAGAGTTCCACAAGACTGCCACCCATTTTGTGCAAAATAACAATTTTACTTGAACCTGACTCCTACTACCTTTGTTAACAGTCTCTAGCTTTTGAACTGAAAGTGAAAAAAATCAGTACCTTCTTGCTCTTTCCTTGATACTTAAAATTTTGAAAATATGTGGCTTGGGAAAGAGATTATTTGGATTATTATAACGAAGACTTATATTGGAGTCACTCAATGAACAGAAACTATTTCCTATTTATGGCTATCCTTCCTGATCTCTCCATCAAACAAACTGGAAGCATGATGATTTAACATACCACAGAGTAACACTAAATTTGGAGTGCAAAGTACTAAACTAATACAAATCTCACACAGCATTTTCAGGGTGTGTAACCATCAATGACACAAGCATTACAGTACTTTGATCAAATCTTCCAAAACAGTTTTCAATGCTAACTAACTAAAAAACCCCCAAACAAATAAAAAACCCAAACAAAACAAACACACACCACGTACTTCAGTGCCTTGCTAAAACACCAAATGCAGCTTAATGTCTACGCAGGTCAGACAATGCACACACTTGGAATACTGTTAAGACTCACTGGCAGAGATTGAGGATTAGAGTTTTAGTGGCCTTTACCTCAGGCATGACAACACGAGATTGAAGCTAACATTCCAGTTAATACTTCACCAGACCTATGTTTTATGAATTTAGCATTTCTCAGCAAACTCACAAGAAAATGCAGTTGCTAAGGAAGAATTTCAGAAGAAAACAAAAAACATTGTTTCAAAAGGACAGGATTTATCCTTCACAGAAAGGAAATGCTACCACATCAGTTATGAGCTACTGCAACTACATGTTCTTCATTGCCTGCAGCTGCCACTGCCAAGGAGTAATATGGATGTATTTAAACAAATGTTATCAAAAGAATGCATAAATGCTCTCCTTCAGGCTCAAGTTACCAATACTATAGTAGACAGAAAAAGACCTATGGTGAAGAACACAGTAATCAACTTAAAAGAAGCCAATGAAGTGAAGCCTGAAGTGAAGAGGAGAGCTGAAATGAGTTTCAAAAAGCTGAAAAGAAACATCAGGAACAAAGAGTTTGAACATAAGCCCTGCTACACGTCTCACCCCAGACACTGAGGGAAGTCATTAGTCTGCTAAGAAAGTGTTTTTCTGAAGACTATTTGCCTCCTTGAGCCACCTCTAGAGACAAAAAGGAGAAATTCTGAAAAATAAACAAACACATCTTCCAGGAAGAACAAACTTGACAAGTCAAGTTTTAGCTGTCAGGTACTTACAAAGAACAGTAACAATCAGAACTTTATACCAAGATGTAAAAATACTGGTGTCATGAACCTCTTGCCTGCTCTTTCAAATCTGAGAGCAGCAGCTATGTACAAGAAGAAAGGGAGTGATAATTCATACTCTGTCTAGATAAGGACCTTCTCTGCATGGCATCTTCTGGACTTTGTACCCTGCAAGTCACACTTGGTCATATGCATGTCTATATAAATATTTAGAAGAGGAAGTACAACTGTGGTGTTTTTTTTCCCACATGCCAAAGCATAGGGAATAATCACAGCCTCTGAAGAGATTGATTTCTCAAGGGTGATTAAAACATTGCTGAAAGTGACTTCTACACTAAAGAAAACAAAAACAAACCAACCACAACAAAAAAAACACACCAAACCATCCCAGCATATTTTTCCTAATACTCCCCTCCTTCTCATTCCCACTGCATGCAGAATGGGTATTAGAAGGCATTCACTCATTGAATTTTGACATCTTGTTCTCATTTCCTTTACCGTCTCACAGAAGTTTTAGAGTTGGCTCTACAGACTATTCAAAAATTCCCTATAAAGATTAAGGCACTGAAAAGAGAAGCATAGCTATTTTCTACTTCATTTCATGTTTACTATAGCAAAAGCATCATATCATCCTAAAGTGCAAGGGAAAAAGACTGCAACTGAAATGCCCAGAACAGATCCTCCCAGATCAAGTTTCAGGATTCCTTATGTTCTGCCAAGATATAAAAGTTTTCAGAAGTACTCAGAACATACTCAATTTTCTCCAGTACTCTGTTTACAGTAAGTCTGTTCAATAAGAGGAAAAAACAAAGATTGAAGTGTTAACATAAAATAAAGAGCACCTTGAACACCTTCAGGTGCATAAAATATACACATGTATAAGAATGGATATATTATGGCAATTAAAAAATAATCACCTAGTGTTTATTTGTAAAGTTTATCCATTGCTCAGAGCACAGAAAAAGCCCAAAAGCACGGACGAACACATTCTTGCACATTTGGTTAAAGACTACTGAAGTTCCCATGTTCAACTGCTCATCTCAAACACTGCAATACCTGATACACCTAAAATGCCATAACCAATTTCTTCAAGTGCTTGTTCGTTTCAGTCTACAGCAAAGCAGTTTTACACAGCACCGATGACTGGATGCACACAAGTTCCTTCAAGCCTAAAGCCAAGTACAACTAAATCAGCCATATTTGTGGCCTCTACCCTTTTAGTAGTAGAGTAGAAATACTATTTCCTTTATGTACATGGCTGAAGAGACTCAACAGAGACTGAGGAGTCCTCCACTAAACCATTCATCTGACTCAGGTCCATCATAGATTCATAGATATATAATATCATAGATATATAATATCATGCATCAAGTCCCAAAGTTTCTGCTACAGTATGTTCTTTTTATAACAAGATATGATTATCAAATAAGGTATTAACCATATAGATTCTCCCCACTGATAACATTACTTTAGAAAATTAAGCCAAAGAGTATGTAGGAACATGAGCAATACTTTGGAGTCTATATCTGATTCAGCAATGAAAAAAAAAGCCTTATCCCAAAAATACCAACATAACATGAATAAGGCTGAACATAGATTCAACAGACAAATGATACCACATAACAGTAATGGTGAAATACTACTAGTCAGAATTTAATACTGTTCCTATATACTATGCATTTACCTGCCTAGTCACAACTTGATTTTGTAGGTACTAAATAGGTCACAACTTTTTTTTTCCCTTTTGCCTTTTGTAATTCATCTCTGTACCATCCTTCCACTACAAAAAAAAAAAAGAAAAAAAAAAAAAAAGAAAGAAAAAAAAAAGATGGAGATCCAGAGCAAACTCATCCACTGTCAACAGCTGCACTGTCCTGCACATTTTGTGCTGCACCAGCCTGTGGGAAACCAAGTTGCCAGTTTGGAAGTCACTGGCTGGATTTGTCATAAAGAGAAGGAGGCTTCACCAATAAGTTTAAAATGTTACCAACCCAACAAGGATGGATAATACATGCTGCACTGTGTTCATGTGAAAATTAACAGTCTTTATAGGGACTAATCTCACAAGACTTTAGGGAGTTTAAACAAAATTGAGTCGACAAGATCAAAGAAGCTTTCTGAAACTAGGGGAAATATACCCTATTCCCTCCGGGTAAAACTCACCCAGCTGAAAGGGAAATAGCAAATCTCTTGCATTTAGGGGAACAAAAAGTGTGACTAGGGGAAGAGAATGGAGTAAGAAGGAATCTGATCTAATAAGGGTTGAGACTGTGGAAGAAAAGCCTTCTATATGATCTTCATTTCTGCAATGGAACCAGTTTCCAGACATTTTTAACAAGTCAGCTGTCACTGCACAGCTTTATTAAAAAGAATCAGACAGCATACTGAAAAAATATAAAATACATACAGTCTTTTTTATCTTTTCTGCTAAGGAACTTTGTAAATATTCATTCCTCCTCAGCCAGGACTACATTAAAAATTATTCAAAGAAATCAGTAGCTATAAATTTTGAACTCCAGGCCCACAGGAGTGACAAAATTACTGGGCATTTAAAACTTAATGGACATTATAGTATTCTTAGGAACCTACATATTGCTAACAAAGGATACGAAAGGACAACATACCATCTCTCCCCTTAGCTGACTTGACTGAACTGAGATCTGCTAACAGAGGCTGGAAACGCTCCTGAATAAACCGCAACAGAACAAGCAAAACTCCCAGGGGTGCAGCTACGTAGGAGTATGGCTGAATCCAAGTCCAATGTTAATTCTCTCCTGAAGCATTTTTAATTTTCATTATAAAAATGTTGAAATTAACATTAACAACATAATGTATTAAGTGAATATTTATTATTAACATAATTTTCATTAACATTTGCATTATAAAAATGTTGAAATTTCTCTAGTCTTTTAAGTAAAATCTGAAACTTTAGCCAAAGAATTGCTAGAACATCCCAGGGCTACCATCATAGAAAGCAGTAAGTATCTGAAAGACCTCAGTTACTGTAAATGGGTTAACAGGTCATCAACCTCAGGAAAACAAAATAAAACAAAACAAGCCTAATACTCCCACCTCCTTCCCAAAACAAAACCAAACCATAAAAATGTTATTTAATTACTAAAGAATCAGAGCAGAGTTTACATAGTTTGAAGAAAAAAAAAAAAGTTAGTGTGTAGTAAAAACCTCTCCTGGATGAAGGAACTGTAAATACCAACACTTCAGATTTGACAAGCTCTTTTTTTATGTGCTATTCTGATCTAGTTTGCAAAAGGTATCCAATAAAACATATTATGTTAATATTTAGCTGAGTAAACGAGGAGAAAAGCAGGTATCATTGGGAAGCTCTCATAAAATTATTTCTAATAGAATTTCTCCAAGGCTTCTTTACCATTTTTAATCAATACTCTTGAAACTAATATAATCCTAATGAAATCTTCAGCCATAAAGTATTAGTAGAATGCCAATGAGAATAACAAAAAATACACTCCCTGTAAGTGACTGGGATTGATTCAGTCTCAAATGAGCAGATGTGTATGTCAAAAAAAAATAAAAATACACAAAGGTTGTTTTATAGAAAAAAACAATCCCAAGAAAGATTGAAAGATCATTTTGACAATAAATTCATTATAAATTCCTGTTGTTAATGTAATCCTTAAATTAATCTACTAACAGTAGAAACCATCAAGTTTTAACATCCAACAAGAAAAGGATGAAAACTAAAATTTCATAACCTCAGGTGTTCAGCTTCTTGAATGTTGATAAATATTTAAGATAACAGAAAAGTTCTCAGAAGAACAGTTCAAGAGGTGGAATATATTAATTATTGTAAGACCTGCTTTAAAGTTCAATCTTTTTGATTCATCAAATGCAGGACAGCAGAAATAATTACTATCTATACAAACTATATCAACTCATAGAAACAAAATTGGTCCAGCAAAACCTCTTCTGTTTCTTGTAAACATGTGTTTTTGTCATGTCATTTTTTCTACTGTGTATTCACAATTTTTCAGGCAACGTGCTAACTACTGAAGCACACCAAAGAAAACTACCTCGGAGACTCATGTCTCCAAATTAAAAAGTCTAAAAAGCACAAAACTTGACAGTTCAGCTGAGCACAAACTACTAGGATTGATACCACTCAAGTTTCATGAAACTGACAGCTTCTTTTATACGAGGAGCAATTTCTGTAGCTCTGATATTATGGAGAATTTGTTCAAATCAACTTACAGACTGTAACTTGAGCCAAAGATGCTTTTACATTGAAGAATTTACTGTAAGAATCCCTATCATAGACACAAAACAATAACGTACATATACATTCCTCTAAGTAATTTCAGAATGTGGTTCTTTCCCAGCAAAAGTATATTCATTCTCCCTATGAAATAAAATATCTTTCACATATTACATGGATTTGATCTTGTTGCGTTAAACAACACCTACCTGCTCTACCAAACCCGTCCACTGAAGCATCAAATATCAGAAATTACTACTTCAGTAAAAAGAATAGCAATGAACAGTGCAATCTCACTTATCTGTAGCTGACAAAGTTCAGCTCGAAATACTGCTCAATTAAAAAATAAATGCAAGCAGATAAGGACACTTTTTGTTTGCTGTATGAGAACTAGGATAGCACGTCTATACACATCTACAAATTTCAGCTAGAACCTTCATGAACTAAAAAAAAAAAAAAGTAATTCTGAGAACTTGACCTATGAAACATAATCTGTTATAGACACCTTTCCTGCATACTGACAATTGGATGATTGTGTCACATAAGGACAGAATTTAACTGTTGCATAAAATGTCCAGTGGCATGAGAAAACATTACCTACAACAGCATGTTCTTCCAGATGTTAAGAGATAAAGTAATTCCCAGCATTACAGCAGGACCCAGAAGCTAAATTGTCAGTTACTTGAGCTAATGCATGAAGTACTGATGTAAGAAGTTAGTATTTTGATGAGGCAATTAACATTCAGCTTTCATTTCAAAACTATAGATGCTTTTCAGTTACTAGTACATACTCAGAACTGAGAGTACTTTGCACTATAAAAAGCTTAAAATTGCAATTGTTTAGCTACCTCTTCCTTACTCTTATGGTAGTTTCTTACAGAAAGGGAAGTCCACTTTACAAACTAGGAGAAAAGTAACCTAAGAATTAAAATGTATCTTAATGTTTACTGTCAAAAAACCAAAAAACAAACAAACAAAAAAAACCCAACCAAACAAAAACAACAACAAAAAACACACAAAGAAAAAACCACAAACCCAAACACAGGAAAGAAAAGGTGTTTCAATGTTGTCTTAGCAGTGAAACAACTTGGAGGACTGAGAGGAAGAAATCCCTCAGAACCCTTCCTCTCTGTCACCTAGTTTTATTTGCTACTGTGACACCAGATCCTGGTATTAACAATTCATAGCCTAGGAACAGAAAAACTAGAAAAACTTTTGGTTCGAACGGGAAGGAGATCATGTAGATGTTACAGAAGAGGAAAAACGATTTCCCTTTTCCAGAGACAGTAACAGCCTTGAGGCAGCAAGAACTGAATTGAAATGTACAAGCTCTGTTCTACTTGGTACAATCAATTTTTATAGGAAAGACAAAATTAATTTTGCTAGAGAAAAAAAAAATATTTTTGTGCTTATGTATTATTTCAAACTAACTGAAAAACTGTCCAAAGGGGCGTCATGTAGGTTTACATTTGAGAGTCATGCCAGAAAAACAGAAAGAACAAACATATAAAAAAGATTAAAATAAAAACAAAAAAAAAAAAACCCCAAAAAAACAACAAAACAAGCAAACCACACAATCAGGAGTTCAAATCCCAGTACAAATGCACCAAAGTACTCTCCTCCTTGAAAATCTCTCAGTTTGCATGTCACTGTTCTTGATCAAGCTCACAGAATCACAGAATTACGTAGACTGGATAAGACCTGTTTCCAAGATCATCAAGTCCAATCAGTAACCTAACGCTAACAAGTCCTTGGCTAAACAACATCTCTCAGCATTACATCTACACAACTCTTAAATACTTCCAGGGATGGGGACTCCACCACTGCCCCTCACAAGCCATTCCAAGGCCTGATAACCATTCCTTTGAATAAATTCTTCCTAATATTCAATCTAAACTTCCCTTGGTGCAACATGAGGCTGTTTCTTCTTGTCCAATTTCATGGGACAAAACTGATTGCCAAGTAATTCTAAACAGAAAGATAAATGCAAACAAATGCACCTTGGCTGGATATAGCTGCCTTTTCATACCACAGAAAAGTTGAGAAAAATGTGAAGGCAACAAAGGAAAGTGAGAAGGTAGAGACATACACAACCATTCTTCTCAAAACAGACACTACAGAAGTGAAGACACTGTCTTGTACTATCTAGCCATTCATTCAAATTAATTCTTCTTGCAGCAGACATTCCTTTGAGTCTTATAAGAGCTTTGTGTTAAGCTCATTAAGAATTTTCCAAAAATTTCAGTGGCATCACCGAATCATTTCACAGAAATTCCATAAAACTCAATTAAAAAAAAATAAAGGAATTCCAGTATGTTATTTATTAGGTCTATAAAGTTACTAAGACCCTTGCTACTTCTTTCTAGACCTAATCCTGCTGACACATAACCATAATCAGTAAGTACTAGGTAATTCTGTACTTTCCAGAAGAATGGACATAGTATGAGATATTGCTATTAAAAGACTTTCCCAGTCCCAGTCATCTGGATTAGCAATAAACTTACAGCAAACCTCCAACAACTTCCAAACAGACCGTTAAGTTAATTCTTTTTTTCATTCAGTAGAAGATGTAAAGACACAAATAAAGGTTTCAGAGACACAAGCAGAAGGTACTTTCAGACACTAACTGAAGATATTAGAATGAGCATCAGAAACATAACAAGTGTTTAGTCTCTTTAGTTTCTTGTATGCAACCAAGGCATAAGCAGCTTGAAAGTCATTAGTCTCTGTGACTCAGATTTAAAAGGCTGGTGTTATCAATTCTGGCAAAGTTAATATTTCACAGCTAGTGACATTTCACTCACAGTAGTTCAGAACTGGCAAACTCTCAGGAGGCTTAATTTTTCATGACTTTCCAGAAAAACATGGTTAGAAGATCCATTTGACAATCATCACACACCTGTGCTCTTTTTGTAGCTGGAGAATCTTGATTCTTTCCCTCACATGAGAGTAAAACAGCATCGTAGAATTGGAGGAGACGAAGAGGCAACAGTTAATGTACCAAGGTCTGTAACTACTATTAAAAGACTTTTCAGTCTCCTCACAGACAATGATTCTCCATCCACTGGAAAAGCAGTGAGTGAAGTGAGAAATAGTCTCTTAAATCACTTATTCAATACAAACAGCCTTGGATGGAAAAAAACAGTGCACAGTTAACAGTGCCCACTTCCTTCTTCCTCCAAACAAATACGTATTTTTCAAGGGAGTGCTGTTAGCTGCAACTGAACTGAGCTGATGACCTAGCTGATCAACATCAAACACAGCAAAAAACTACACCCAACCAGCACTTAAGAACATGGGACTAAAGAACTGAAGGTAAAACAATTAGTACAGAGAAGGTAGTAAACAGAAATAGCTAATGCTGAAATAGATTATAGATCAAGATCATTTCAAAGATTTTAAGCTGCCAGTCAAAACATGCGGTAGGAGAGAAAAGAATAGCTCTACCCTTCCAGCAACGTGGAAACATGCATATTTCTTGATAGGCAAGATGTAATCTCATAATAAACAAGCATGGGAAGTCAGAGTCTCCATAAACTGAAAAACACTGGAAAAAAAAAAATAAAAATCCTTTCTCTGGTTTTGTAAAAGTCATGAATCAACTTGAGAGTAATTCTGAATTGAAGACTTCCCTAGACCAAAACGCCTACCTAACAAAGAATCAGTCATTGATTTTTTCCCCCAATTCCAGTGCTCAAAAGAGAAACAAATATCACACAAGATGAAAGGGTATCAGCTATACTTTGATGATGTTGTGCTTGATGCCATGGCTGTAGGCCTTTGAACTCTTCTAGTACAAATTTTCAGGGCAATTAGTATCTTATCTAACATGAAGAATTTCATAGTTTATACAAGGAGGCTTTCTAAAGTTCTCATGTAAATGCAACTTCAGCTGTCGTACTTTACAAACTAGTCCAACCAGGAAAATAAGAGTTGTTCCAGTCACAGCTATCCTGCAATCTGCTGTAAAAAAAAAGGACTGGGTGATCAGCATAAGGCAGTGTTGTTTGTAGCGTATTCATGTCCTTCAGAGACAGGTTCGATTACTGTTGCTTGGTATTTGGTACAAGTGGAAGCAGTTTAAAGAACAGAATTCGATTTGTTTTCAAATAACAATAAATTCACATTAAGAGAAACAGTAATCTACAAAAGGGCAAGCAGGAGGAGGATAAGTGCATTCAATGTTTGTCATTAGATAAAATTTTATATGGGTATCAATAACTAATTATGATCTCAGTTAGCAACCAGTTGTGAGGTCTGTCACGATTTGGTGGTGTTTTAAAAGAAAACCAAACTATGCTTAAAAATAAGTATGCATCTACTAAATTTCTAAGCCTTTTTCCAGGAAGGGTCTCATCAGCATACAAGTTTCCAGGCTTTGATGAGGTGCCTTCATTCCATAATCAAGCTAATGTTAAGGGTAGTTTTCAGCAGGAAGCAGCAAAACTTCAGTTCTAGTACCTAACTTTTTGTCCTGCAATTTACCACACTGAAGACAAAAGCAAAAAATATTATCACACACATAAAAAAAAAATTAAAACATCACATTTTGACATGTTTCAAAAAACAAGAATCTCACAGACATCAGGATGGATCAAACAGAAAGACATAGTGTAAGTCAAGCTTCAGTTATAAATTCATAAGTCAGTCTTGACTCATCATATGAAGTAGACACAGTGAAGGCCATTTCCAAATAAAGGAAAAAGGCTAAAATATAAACAGATAAAATGAAGAGTACACTGTCATCAACTTTACTACACAAAATTTCAAATAAAGATGCTCGATGCTCACTTCTTTGCTAGATTTTTAGAGCTACCATATGACAGGTTCACCGCACACTTACTACAGACTTTGACCCAGATAAAAGCAACACTTCTGAACTACCGCTATCCCCTGCAGGGATATTTTGACAGCATTCCAGAATACTTACCAACTACAATGTAATTAATACTCCTAACTAAATCTCATTGCAGAGACACTACCTTGGAACAGCTGATCTTAATACTTTTCAAACAACCTTAAGCTGGGGAACGAGATATATTTACATTTACCTCATATTAAAGTGTCTGTTTTGCTTATAAATCATGTTTTAATAAATAAATAAGAAAGGGACATTAATATGAGCACCTTGGGTATTTATCTCCCATTGTCTCCTTCAGGTTGTTATCCTTTTGACTACACAGCTGGTTTCTCATTTGTACAGCATGCAACAGCAGCTGCATATTTAGCAGCACAGAAGTCAATTTTATACTGAAAAGCAATTTAGGTGATTTTCCTTAACTGGTACATTTCCTTTAAAGGAAGATCTTGCTGCAATAACAGTAATTCCTACAATTTTATTTAAGATAATGTTCTCATTAAGCAACTTGAAAATCTCTATGAATATCTTCTGATCCACCATCAGTACCAACTGCAATAACAAAACAACAGAGCTTTAAAAGACAACGCTATCTACACTTAGATGTCTCTGCAAAACAGGATGAAATCAATGACTTGTCAAGAGCACAGCTTGCTCTCCCATTGTCAGATAGACACAGGGCACCTTTCATCTCTCCTAGAAACAATCAGGTTTTTTTCATTAATAAAAAGGTATCCTCTTAATGACACAGCAATTTAACTTCATTACTGGTATAAAATTATTTTTAGCTGATTTATGCATGTGTCCTAGAGTTTATCGTCTTCCCACCAGAAAGCAAGCAAGACACATGAACACCTAACACAGAAATACAGTGTTACATTACATTACACTAAGCAAAATTAGACCTTAACCAAGGAATAAGCTGAAGTGTTAGCTCTTCCTAGGCTGCTTACAGGCAAGCACAAGCAGAACACATTCTCATCTGAAGTTACGAGGATAACCCTTATGAAAAAAAAAAGGAAAGAAAATCACAATTAACACAGACCTTCACATTTCATTCACATGAAGAGTTAGCCTATTAACATCCCCCCCTTAAGCTTTTTAATGTGTAGGGGTGTCTGTGGCTTTCCTTCTTCATTCAAGATACCCCCTATTTTAATTATTCATTCAGTCTGTCCCAAGACAGTGTATGGTATTTTCTCAGGCACTGCAGAACAGCTGCAAGATTCCTAAGATCCTGGAAGAGACACTGAATAGACCACACAGGTGCACTGAAAGCAGCATGCATTTGCCCATACAGAAGTCATAAGCTTGTCAAAAAGTGAAGTTCCCACACTACATGCACACTCCCCATATAGCTAACTCATGTCATGGAAGTTCTATCTGGCATGTAATACACTGTTATTACTGGATTCATGACTTCTGCTCAAAGGGTAACTTTACCCAGAAATGTAAGGTTACTGTATGTCAATGCCTCTAGACAACCCCTTACGCACAAGAGGCTCCCTCCTCCTCCTGAAAGGGTTACAGCCCCCTTCCTGGCACACTGCACTGAGTACTCACAGGCAATCAGAGCAATGGCTCCTCTACAGCGAGATGAGCTGCAGCGAGTGTTCGTTCGGCGAAGGTGAACCAGCTGTCACCACTCGCCCTCTGCAAAAGGAAATCCCACATGACCCCGTGGGCCAATCGAACGCACCCAACCTCTGCACGGCGCTTCCTCCCAACACCACCCAGGCACACAGAAACAGAAAAGCCGAACTCATTGCATAAGGCACAGCGTTATTTCCTCTATGGAAGAAGTATCAGTCAGACAATTATTCCAGGCTGACAGGGATCTATTCATGTCACAACTGATCGCTGCCCGTTGCTGATATTCATACACATTTTCGCTATAGCCCGCGGTCACCATATACGAGGACAGTTTTATTAATTTGTGAAGGCTGTTGAAAAAATTTGAAATCTCACTTGATTTTTTTAATTACCTCTTCACACCATGCAAAAAAACCACTCACCAAACATCATGATTTCAAAGTAAGGATACAGTTTAGTTCTGCAACTATTAAAGCATTAAGTTCAATAGTTTCCATAACTCATGTACATATTCTAAAGACACCAACTGCTACTGTAAGGTATGATCTACAGTGATATAAAGCTCCTATAAAGTCTACCTTCCCAGCATAAAGCTGCATGCTCTGTTGTCTCTACTGCACAGACTGAAGCTGAACAAAACACAACCAAGAAGGCAAACCCTATATCCTGGGTTACATCAGAAGATGTGACCTCATTTTCTCCTCCTTATACTCCACCTGTCCTTGTAACTGCAAAGGACTTCCACAAACACATACCAGCAACACATACCAGGAAAGCTATGTTGATTTTGAAATAAACAAACAAAAACAGCCCAAACCACTAACACCACCAGAAAAATCAGCTCCTTCAGAGTTGTCAGGTGAATTCCTGGCTCTGCTCTACCAGAGGAACATGTGCACACAATGACAGGAATTCAAGGCAACTGCCCAAATCCCATTGGCCGATGAAGGCTGTTTCTTTTGTAGAGAAACCAGCTAAAATCGACCATATAAAATCTCACAGTTGCAGCTCTATAACCATTTAGAGAAAGCAAACTTAAGTCCCTTCCTGCTACACAATCTCCAGTCCTTGTTCCCACACTATATTTTTTTACTGCTCCTTCAGTCATGCCAGTTCAGGTACCTTTGATGACACACCTGTAAACTGAATGACAAAGGATTCTGCTTAGTAATCCTAAAAAGCAAGGCACCATGGACACAGATCTGTACAGTCTCTCCATTATCCACATGCCAGCTTTCCCTCAGACACTAACATCCTCCTCTTCACTGAAGTATACTGCTACTGAAAGCTGCAAGCTCACTTTTTTACTACCCCAATGTACAAACAACAAGTGCTAATTCTCAAAGCAGTTAGGAGTTCTCCATGGAGGAACTCTGCACTGTAGAAGAGAATAATACAGACCATGTCTTCCAGGAGAATCATCCTACCTGGGATTGTGACATTGGTGTGGCTCCATTCTTTGTATCCAGTTCTCAAAAAAAAGTACAAAATTGGGACAATTCGTATTTACTTACCACTTCCACTCTGAACACATTTCTTAATCAATGAAAAAGGAAGATAAATATCCCACAGTACAAGAAAAATGGACTTCCAAACAGCCCATCACAATTTATTTGTACATGCATCTTAACACTCCTTTGGTGTTCACTTATAGAGAAATATGCTCACTCTGAGACTTAACTACAAAACTTGTGTCATCACTTTTACTCGGCATCATTTGAATTTACATAATTCAAATTTAGCAAATGTCAAAGCTCTTTTGGAAAAGTGTCAGACTAACCAATCCATCTTCTACAACTGACTGGGGAGCTACCCCATATTTTCCACTGATAGAGGGAGCTATAGCCATATATAGCTCTTTAATCCAAATTACATTAAAAGACACAGACACTGAGCTGCTGCTGAATCTCTCTTTCCCAAGGTTTTAAAGAGACTTTGCTTAAGCTTAGCAGAATGTAGCTTAACAGAGCGAGCTACTTCAGTGGTGTCAAGTAGCAGTACACAGGCAGATACATTTAACTGGATTTTCTTGAGTTGCACATGTTTTTCATCCTAAGGTTCTCCATCTGGACAAGGCACAGATTTAGATATTTTTTAACACTACATTTAAGCCACTAAGTCTTTATAAAGTTCTTCTTCTGGTCCAAATCACACACTTAAATTAAGCTAAAATGCTTTGTTTCCAAAGTTCCTATCGTTTTCACAAGTCCTTTTAGAAAGAAAATTAATAATGAATGTGTTTAGTATATGTCAAAGACCTAAGGATACAATAATATAGTATTTAGATTAAGGTGGGTCAAACAACCCCTGATCCCTAAGTTCCCTTAATGAACCTAATACAATTATTTTTCAAAATATTTTTCTTACTGGAAAAGCCCTAAAGAGCTATACTTCATATTCAGCTATGCTATGATTTATTAAAAAAAAAAAAAAAAAAAAAAAGTTGAGAGGTTCTTAAGCTTCATATCACATACTATGATGCTTTTCAGAGTTACTGTTTTCATGACAAATTATAGTCTCTTAAACTGAAGTAGAAAAGTTTTGTAGAGAATGTGGAATACATCAGGTTTGCACATTTCTTCAGCACCTCCTAGTCAGGTGAGCTGCAAGAACACTAAAGCTTGCCTCATCTAGCAAGCCTCTTTACCAAAGCCACAACTGGCAATTCTACATCTCCACGGTATTTTCAGCAGCAAGCTCAAGTACAACCAGTGCTGCCAATAGGTGCCAGACACAGAAATTTCTGTGTTTAGAAACAGGCTCCCTCCAAGTCTCCTCTCTGTTTTGCTGTCAGACTGTCCTTGTATATCCTCCAATAAGAGGATTTCGGGAGAACAAGAGTGCACGTGACGCTGGCTCCTGGGGACGAGCAGAAATCAAAGTGGTGCTGCACATCCAAATACTGGCTTGCAAAGTTTTATTTACTACTCTATTGCACAGAAAATGTATAAGAGAAGTGGAATAAAAATTACATAAGAACAAAATGGCACTGCTACTGAGGTCTGTGGTATTAGATTATCTTGCCTTACTATGTGGTAAAAGCATTGCTTCCTTACTCCAGGATAAGATGGCAAGCAAGTCTTCACTTGCTTGGTAAGAAAACAGCTTTTACCAACCTAGTATTTCCATGTTAAGTCCACAGCTCTGTGATATTTACTTATTTATTGACTTAACTGAAATATTTTTTTGAAAATCAGAGGGCTTGGAAGAGGAGAATTTTTTTATCACTTTGTCAGAAATTTGAGAATTTGTGTGTATCTAAAGCAGACACCTGATGAAATTTGGCACAAGGGTCTTGGACTTCCTAGGCTCTAACCAGAACATACATCAACAGCAGCACAGACTCTTCACCCCACCATCCCGAGTGCTGATTCCCAGGTCTTCAGTTGCATGATTTTACTCTCTTGAAAATGAGAGCAGTGATTCATCATCTCAGCTCTTTCAAGTATAATGTTGTTTCTATTAATCCAGAAGAAACAGTACGTGTGAAAATCACTGCCCACCAGACAGATGTGGTCTGTCAGGCTGTATTCCTGCCAGCCTGTTGGCAGCAACTTCTGTGCTGCTGCCACACAGGAAGAGAAAGCCCTTGCTAGTTATTTGGAAGTTCAGGTTGCAACTCCTTTTGGTTAAGTAAGCTATAGGCGACTTACTTAACAAGACAGGAGGCATAAGATCATACATGCTTATCACCTACTTATATGTTGAATCATCCTAGTTCGTGCTGCTATGTAACATGTAGTCCTCCAAGAAGCAATTAAGTTTCTATTCTCTTTCAAAATGCAACCCTTTTGCCAGGAGAGGGGCTCAACAAGAACCTTTATTCAGACCAAGTCATTAACCTCTAGCAGTTCCAACAAGCCCAACGAGTTCAGAGGTTTTTGCAAGAATACTGGGATCAACTGGCAACAAAGGAAGAACATAAATTAGCAGAAACAAATATGCCTTCACAAAATCATAATTATCATACAGATTTACTGGAACTACATGAAGCAATTTATCTATCCCCCCCTTCAAGTTTATGTATGAAGTATAGCTGTCCCTCCAGACAGTGGATGGCAAGCTTTAAGCTGCATTTGCCTCAACAGCTGTACACCCATACAGGACAGCAATTTCCAGGAAGGGAAGGGAGAGGAAGGAAAAAAAGAGGAAAAAGAAAAAAAAAGGAAGACTTGTCCTATCTATACACAAAATAAACATCAGTTCATAGGTTCTTAGCTCTCCCACTTCAACAGCTCTGCCTCTCTAAGAGGTATCTGCTGCATTCCACAGTAACTCCCCCTTCTCATTTATGCCCTACATATTTTTTGCCCTCACACTGAGAAGGAACAACGCTGATTAACCAAAGTGAAAATAAATAATGTAATTTAATTGGAACACATAACATACACTTCCTTATCTCCTCTGGAAAACAAATAAGGACTTCAGCAACACTATTTTTTATCTACATGGCTTTCAAATTCAGTCACAGTTGACCAGGGGCTTAAATGGATGAATGAGGCAAGCTCTAGGAAGACAAATTAAAAGTGTGAACAATTAAAAAATTGGCATCTCTGAACAATACAGGTAATATAAAATTGGAGTACACATCCTTTCCTTGAATAGGTAGTCAAAAGGAAAATAATACCTCTCAACAGACACACCCACAGGTAAATATTTCAAAAACAATATAAGAACCTCAGAACATCAGAACAACAAACAGCAACCTAACTTTAATTAACAGATAAACTTCTAGGTATACTTAGTTTTCCAATGGTACTTTTCTCATCTGTTTTGCTGGAACAGTCTGCCCCTCATCTTTGATGCAGATGTGCTCTGACAGTAGGAAAGGCCAAAATAGGAGCAGGAAAAAGAGCTGAAGTACATGCCAAAGCACAAGCCTTTGTCATAAACTGACAAAAGGAGTTCAAATTTTACGTTCTTCAGTTCAGTAAGATCTATTTCTCAAAGAGACAAATCTATACAAATCAGATTAGGGTGTTTAAAAAAGAAAAAAATAGCATCCTTGAAGAGAGAAAGGGCCCTCACTACCCCTTCCCAACTCCATACTCCCAATATATTCTTCACTTTCTAGAGTAAAAAAGGCTCCATAGTGGCTTTTTTTTCCAACTTCTCACTCTCTAGGGGGTGCAGACACCACCATTTCTCACCATTGAGTCTCTTCTTCCAGGCTGAAACTACCAAACAAAACTGGTGAAGAGTTCTTGGTGTAAACATGACACCCAGTGCTGCACAATTCTGTAATTTGTTCTAAAAATTATCATCACATTATTATCTAGAAAATTTTCTCATTATTATATTAATCTACTGAAGGCACACCACTAAAAGTTCTTTGAACATAAGAGCAGCAGCAGCTGCTGCAGCAGCAGTGGATGGAAAAGCTTGAGTACTTAAGAGTACTAACCAGTACTAAACAGTTTTTGAGTTAATGTCATGCCAGCTTCATTTGAAATTAGCTCTGAAGATAAAACTGTGGCTGATAAAGCCAGCCTATACAATGTTTGTTCCTGCTTGGGAATACAGGTGAAACCTATACTCTCAGCTGTGGCACATGTTCCTCAGCTGCTCACACACACACACACACACACACACAC
>JAOEGS010015151.1:18178-31105 GCA_025447755.1 Corythornis vintsioides
AAAAAAAAAAAAAAAAAAAAAAAATCACAGCAGGCATCATCAGACCTTCTCACTACCTAAATTTTCCATTTTAGGTTAGTTTAGAGTTGAGACATAGATTAGCCGAATCGGCCAAGCTGTCCTTAACACAAGCCTTAGAGTTAACCACAGCAAGGGCACCAAATCACTTTCAGATCCGAGTATAATCCTTAGTTTGGGTGACTGTGGCCAAACAAGGCATTTTTTTAGCATCTAGATACTTCTTGATCATGATCCTTTCCATCTGGCTACAACCCTCACATGCACAAAGGCCAAGGTTGAGTTTGTTGGGGTTTTTTTTAATGGATAGGGAATCCCCAAGTAACCAATTAAGCTGGCTTTAAGACTTGGAAAAACCAGGGCAGCACAGAGTGAACTTAAAGGGAAGCAGATCTGGCCCACTATTTTAAGTAATCTTTAGACTGTGGGGGGTGGGTGTGAGAAGGCTTAAAGTTTTGCTTGAAGACTCTGCAGTGTCTGGGAGTGCTACTTTGCCCCTAAAGTTAAATACATCTTTCTTAGATCTGCAACCTGCTCCACAAGAGCATGAGCACTTTTCAGTACGTGAACTCAGCATCATAAGCAGTTTAAGTGCCAATGGCACATCATGTTTTGAGTTCATAACCAGACATACCACATGTGGGCACTGAAAGTGTAGCATGATCATGTCACATCCAGGGAATTGCTTCCTAGAGAGCATGAGCACACACACTCTAACACGTGGGAAGCAACACTGCACAAGAAAATCCTGAGCTTAATAACCATTTGTTTTCCCAGATAAGCGTACTAATAACAACTCATTAAAGCAGCCTCTTAGGCTTAGATCTCCAGTTCCTGTTGGTGTTTTGTGTATTGGTTTGTGTGGGATTTTTTTTTTTTATTGTTGGGGGGCTTTTTTGGTTTTGTTGGTTTGGGTTTTTGTTTGTTTGGTTTTGGTTTTTTTTGTTGTTGTTGGTTTTTTTTAATCCAGACTGGACTACTATACTTGCATTAACCAGGAAAAATTAGACTTCTTTACACTTCAAACATTTCCTCACCACACCCACTGGAAAGCTAGAGCTACAGGAAAATAAGGAGTAAGTCAGTAAAAAAATAAATAAATAAATAAATAAATAAGCATGGCATTCAGCACTTCCTTGAGCTGAAAGAAGCATAAGGAAACCCACAATTTTTATTCAGCAGGAAGAAGCTACTATTACCTTAAACTTGGATTTCAGGATCAGGATTCTTGTTTGTCAATGTCCTGTTAAACAGGAAACAACTTTCAGGGTTTAGCCTAACATACCTTCCTCAAAGCTTCAGGGATAAAGTAGTATCCACAAGCCCCTGCAAAGCAAAATTCCACGCTAAAAACTATGTTCATATGGTACTATGTATGTACACTTGAATCATGAAGCAGAGGTCCCATCTGCTACGGTCCACATAAACAATGAGATGCATGCAGCTCCCAAGAAGAAAGCCAATAGCAGTGTTCTCCAATTTCAATTTCCCAACATCATAACCGTTGCAAACAAATTTTTAAAACCCTCTCATTTATGAAGTGCTGAAATCACATCTAGATTATTGGTAAAGAGAGTGTGGTGAATCTCTAGGCAAAGGCAGCCTACAGTGTTCTAAACAACTTCCGTTACAGAAGCAGCAACTCCTTAAGTCTGCCCTCCCTTCTTCACCTCTGGGATCTCACCAGGAACAATCCAAGCACTCATTCCATTATAAATTCTGGTTCATTTCAGACTCTAGAGAATCAAGCACAAATCTCTTCAAAGAGCATGAGGTCTTTTGAGCTCCTCTGGAGAAAGTTTCACACTACTTGACCAAATAAAGTCTCTTCCAAGTGCTTTCATGTCTAGCTTTCCATTTGTTCTCAGGGCAGCTTCTTTTCCTCTCACAAAGCATTGATACTTAACAGCAAACTCAGTGAAGAATATTCTTCACCATTGTTCACACAGGGCAGCAGGGCTGCAACTAAGTTGCTAAATAACCTGTTTTAATAATTGTGAATTCCAACTACTTGCTTATAAAAAGCAGTGAGACTTTCTCAGTAGCTTGTCCTCAGTGGTACTACTCCTTGTATCAGAAAGGAAAAACATCTCTGCGAAGACCACTCATGGTTTCTCAGGGATTCATTCCAGTATACAATGAGATACAAGCACTTCACACTCTCTTCACATTATGGCTCCATATTATAATCTTAGGAAGTAGCAACTTCTGTGGCAGACTCTGAAATACAGACTAGTAAAACCCCACCTTCCAATAAAGAAAAAGAACAAGCTGTTTTTTAATCACCTCTTCCAGGAGCAGCTTCTGCAACTGCCAAATAAAAACCATAAGGATTCAACCTAACTACACAAAATACTAAGTCCTATACTTACATTTGTCAGTTGCCTTGTTTTATGAAACACCACCTCACCCAAGAAATAGGCTACTGGTTCCACTCCTGTTTTCAAAATTCATTCTCACAAAGCTTTTATAGAACGAAAACCAAAACCTGACCTATTATGTAATCACTTAAGTATTCTTCAGCAAAGTTCGGCTGAAGGCAGACTCAAGAGTCTTTCTGAAGAAGTTGCTGAAGGTACACAAGGCTAAAACTGTACATTTTAGACTGTATAGTCAGTAATCAAGTAAATATTCCCAAATATACACAACAAAACTGTGATCTACTGTGTTTAAAAGCACCCTTCTGTTAAAACTGTCTCCGTTTTGCAGTATACTTCTCAAAAGCTAGTCTAGAAGATCTCTCACTATCACCAACTTTTTGAGATGTTTTGTCAGAATTCTGCTACTGCATTTTTCTGGGCCAATGATACAAAGAAAACCTAAAAGACCTAGTGATCATGTTAAGGGAATGGTGTTTGGACTTTTTAAAGGATCTGTACCAACAGAACAGGGAAATTATAAACTGTAGTCTATAAAGCATCTTACATCAAATGCAGTTCTGCTTGATTTCACTTCCTAGACACGAAACTGTCCAGCCCGCCTGCGGAAGACCCTACACACACGGAACCCAAGAAGGAGGAAGCTGACCGTCCCGGTCCACCCAGGCTCCGAGTCGCCCCCGCCGCCCAGAAGAACGCGGCGGCGCAGCTGCACTGAACTTTCAGCCGGCAGCGGCGCTGCCCGTACACCTGCCCTGCCGCCCGGCAGCGGCATCAGCCTCGGCCACGCAGATGCGCGGGAGGTCGCGTCTCTCGCCCGCCCGCCGCCGGAGGGATGCACGGGGCGAGGCGGTGAGGCAAACACGCGCGGAGCAGCGCGGCGCTGACGCGGAGCTAGGAAAAATAAAAAATTAGGGAAAATAAAAAAGTAACAACAAATAAACATCAAACGCGGGGGGGTATGTGAAGAGGCTGCCCACGGCCCGCTGTACCGACAACTTTCCCCAACTCCCGGCGGCTACTCGCCCCGCGGGCGGCCGGGCCTGCCCTGGGAGGAAGCGGCTGGCCGGGCTGGCCGCCCGGTCGGGCCCCAGCGCGGCGGCGGCAGGCGGAGGCGCGGGGCAGGTGGGCGGCCGGAATAGCGGGGGAGCGGGGCTCCTGTCCGCGCCTCTCCCCCGCCGCCACGCCGACAGGAGACGACCGACCGCTGCCCGCACACCCGGAGCCCTCTCGGTGTTCCCCTCTGGTTACCTCCTCGCCGCCACCGCTCTCTTCCGTGCCGTTTCCTACGCTCGCCATGTTCCCGCTCTGCTGCCCGCACGCCGGGATGACTGCGGCCACCGCGTCCCGTCCCGCTCCCCACCACCAGGCTGCGGTCCCCGCCCCCCGACCTTCCCGGCCGCCTTCGCTCGGCCCCCGGCCCGGCCCAGCCCCGCCGCCTCCCGCCTTGTCCGTGCGGAGTCTCGCTCGCCACCTCCTCCCCACCCCAACCGCCCCACAGCTCCGTTGGCCGCGCCCCTTCATTTGCATCGCAGGCCCCGCCTCACCCCAACGAGCGCTCGGCGCTTCGGCCGACCGTTGGCCCTTCGCACCCGGCGAGTCCGGTTGCCCTCCAACGCTGACGGTCAGGACAGCAGTGGGGTGCTCCGGCCCGGCCCCTGGGATCGGTCGGAGGGTGAGGTAGGTTGGCTCGACCTTTGGGGTAAGCGGAGCGTCGTCCCAAAGTTCCCCCGAGGCCTCCTTCCTGCCACCCCACGCTCAGCCACTGTAGCCAGCCACGCCGGACAAGGCGCAGTGAGGTTGTTCTTCAGTCATTCCTGTGGCCGCTCGGTGTCCCTGCTGTCCCCTCGCTTGCTTGAGCGGGGCCCAAGACTCCTGAACCAGTACTGCGCTGTGCACCACCAGCCTCCTCGCCGGTGTGCTGCGGTCCCAGCCGGCAGTGGTAGACGAACGAAAGAAAGCGCCGGCCGTGCCACTGCGTCTGCTTTGGAGCTTCTCTGAAGAGACCTCGGGCAGCAAGGGGACCACCCAATGAGTCCGCTGTTGCTGGTCTGCTCCACTCTTCACTACCTGAAGTCCGGGAGAAACTTGCACCGACAATCCCTGAGCAACCCATAGCCTGTCTCCGGAAAACCAGCTTCATCACCGTGCTGACTGCCATCTGAGAAGAAAGTTGGCAAAGCAGCGACAGGCTCTTAGTTTCCCCTGCTCAGCCTTAACCTGATGTTAGTTCACAATATTGTAATGCTCCTTGCTAAAAATACACTAATTTCCACTTTTCCCTGTTCTGCCAATTTAGGTCAAGCTGTACTAAGAAGTGAGTAGCATGACATCCCATCTCCACTTCCTACAGGTTCTCTGACACAACCCCTGTGAAAAACAAGCATATAGTTTTGATATACTAGCTTTGATTAAGAACCAGAGACAGATTAAGGGAGAAGGAGAACTGAACAGATTCAGATAACCAGAAAGATACAGCTTTTTGCATTATTTGGGATTACAGTCTAGAGCTAAACAAGGTCCTTCAGTCTGAGAAGAGGCAGTACAGGCTTTCAGTGCAGGCCAGCAACTTAAGTGTCCCCATTAGTCTTACATAAAACTGTAGTGCTGTGTTTGCTCTGCTGATTTTACCCAGCCAAGCTAAGTAAAAGGAGGAGAACCTAACTTGAATGTGTTCATCTGTCCTGATTGCATTCTTCTCAGTTAAGTGTCACAGATACACTGTTCTCCCATACTCCTGTTGCACTCAAGTATATTTCTTTGTTGGTAATTTGTTGGAAGATATACCAGTAATACCTCATACACTCCTCCAGGACTGATCTGGGGCACATGAAGCATACTAGTAGTACAGATGCAGTAAGACAGGCTCATACACGCTTTGTATTTGACTCACAGTGCAGTCATGTCTGCCCACACAGCTCCACCTGAAAATGATCGTTACCATTACATCAGAATTTTGTACTGTTCATGAGAATTACAGAAGTTATAATCTTCTGTTGAAGACATGACTCCTATTTTTCATCTCCAAAGGTAATCCCCTCTGAGATGTCCTTTTGCTTAGAGCAGTAGAGTACCTCTATATCAAAAACAGGTTTTAGCCAGTATTACTCTATACCAGAGTAGTATGGGGTGTGTTGTATGTGGGTAGGATAGGTAACACAAAAGGTTTCCGAATTCTAGAGATGTGGTCCTTAAAGATGAGAACCAGTTATACCAGCATGTTAGACCCACACAACTAGGCAGTTATGCACTGCCAGGTCTAGCTACACAGAATAAAAACTTGTCCTGAATCCCTTACATTCCTGTTAATGGACTGTAGCTCCGGTGCTTTGTGGAGAAATCACACCAACGTGCAGAGTTCGTAGTCACAATTAATTCCTCTATGTGTAGGAGACACAACTGCAGGAGTCAAGAGATGCAGTTAAAATACTCAACAAATTCAAGACCAAGGTCTAGTTCAGCACTGCTTTGTCACAATTACCTCTTGACAGGTTTCATTTGTACTGTTGTAGTCTTTCCTCCCCACCAAGTTCTCTAGCTTGTTTGTACTCTTTTGGGTGGATATATCAGCAACCTTTCCCTGGTCAGAAGAAGGATGCATGCTAAAATAATCATGGTAGAGGTAACTATATTGTATCATTCCTGACCCAATTAGCTAAGGCATGAAAATAGCTACTGAAATCTGAGGGCAAGCTTTGCAAATTGCAGAGCCATTACCCAGTTTTGTTTTATCCTTGCCAGGCTGCCACAGGGCATGCTCTCATTTAAGTCATTGTAATTATAGTCAAAAGGACAAAATCCACCCCCAACCCCCTCACCCACCCATTAGCTTTAATCAGTGTAATCATCCTTCCCCCTCTCCCTTGAAATGTAAGCATTAAACAAAAGCCTTGAAAGTTCCTATTCCTCTTACAGCTTTCCGTTTGTAAAAAAAAAAACAAACAACCAAAAACAAACAAAAACCACAAATAAAAAAAAACTGAACACAACAAAAAGAAGGAATATGGACAAGAACTAATCTGTCTTAATCCTTTGAGAAAAGAAGCCTACTGCAGTTCCCAGCCGGCTCTAGTTTCTATCCTTTTGAATGTAGGTATCTTTTCTGTAAGAATTAGGAAGATTATGAGCTGATTACTAATCTTTCAGAGAGATTTCAGTGGCCATGTTGAAATTATTTTGCCACTGTCTCACAGAGGAGGGGCAAGAGCTTGAGAGTCTATTCCCCAATGGCTGGCATAACCAAAAAGAGTTCCTTCATCTCCAGAGAAATCATCTTTGATAACAGTATCTGGACATTGTATAGCTTTGCTAGTATTTCCTTCTGCAATATAGCTATTCAATGGGAATTTGCTTCATCATAGTAAGAATTCATGGGACAATGAGAAAAAATAACTTGAGGGGGGGTGTGTCTCCTGTAATCAGATGCAGATCTGACAAGGAAAAAGTCCTATTCTGCCACTCACAATCAGATAATATGTAAGAAAAAAGTCAACTTGGAGAGACACGGCTTTGACAGATGGATCACTTGGTGGATGAAGAACTGGCTGGATGGTCACACTCAAAGAGTTGTGGTCAATGGCTCCCTGTCCACATGGAGTTGAGTGACAAGCGGTCTTCCTCAGGGCTGTGTTCTAGGTCCAGTGCTCAACATCTTTGTCAGCGACATGGACAACGGCATTGAGTGCACCCTCAGTAAGTTTGCTGACGACACCAAGCTGTGTGGTGCTATGGACTCACTAGAAGGAAGAGATGCCATCCAGAGGGCCCTTGATAAGCTTGAGAAATGGGCCAGTGCAAACTGCATGAGCTTCAACAAGTCAAAATGCAAGGTCCTTCACCTGGGTTGGGCCAATCCTAGGCACTAATACAGACAGGGCACAGAGTGGGTTGAGAGTAGCCCTGAAGAGAAGGATTTGGAGGCATTGATAGATGAGAAGCTCAACGTGAGCCAGCAGTGTGCTCGTGCAGCCCAGAAGACCAACTGCATCCTGGGATGTATCAAGAGAAGCGTAGCCAGCAGGTCAAGAGAGGTGATTCTCCCCCTTTGCTCTGCTCTTGTGAGACCTCACCTCGAATACTGTGCCCAGTTCTGGTATCCCCACCATAAGAGGGACATAGATCTGTTGGAGCACATTCAGAGGAGGGCCACAAGGATGATCCAGGGGCTGGAGCACCTTTGCTACAAGGACAGGCTGCAGGAGCTGGGATTGTTCAGATTTGAGAAGACTTTGGGGGGAACTAATAGCTGCCTTCCAATACCTGAAAGGAACCTACAGGAAGGCTGCGGAGGGACTTTTTACAAGAGCTTTGACTGATAGGACAAGGGGAAATGAGTTTAAGTTGAAGGAGAATAGGAAGAAATTCTTCAGTATGAGGTTGACTAGACATTGGAACAGACTGCCCAGAGATGTTGTGGCTGCCCCCTTCGTGGAGGTGTTCAAGGCCAGGTTGGACAGAGCCTTGAGTAGCCTGGTCTAGTTGAGAGGCATCCCTGCCCATGACAGGGAGGTTGGATTAAATGATCTCTAAGGTCCCTTCCAACCTAGGCCATTCTATGAACTTCAGTACGAACACTTGGTACTGATCTAGTTTCCTGGAGGACTAGAAAATATTCTCTGAGAATAGTCCTGCTGTAAAAGAAGCTTAGGAAGTTGCCTTAGCACTGCAGCTACTCTCCAACAGAGTTACACTGTCTCAGACTTACCCAAACAGAACAACTTGTAGATAACAATCAGTAAACAATTAATAGATTCCCTGAGGAAGGCAGGGCAAGTGAGCAAGACAGAAATCAAGTCCCACCTAGTTCCAGAAGTAGTGTTTCATAAACTACCTATTAGAACAATGAGTACTCTGAGCAGTACAAACCATGTGTGAATCTACCCATATAAATATGCTGTGAAAGATTTGATGAGAGGGAGTAAGAATCACCGTGTTTGAGGAATACCTCTCAAGGTCAAGAGAATGACATTTCTTACTGCTGCACTTAGAAGCCAGCTAAGAAAGAAACAACAACAAAAACAACCTCACAAAATCCCACCAACCAACCAAATTAACAAAAAACAAAAACCATTATCAAACCAAAACAAAAGCAAACAACTCAAAAAAATCTCAGTGATACTAACTCACAAAAAGCAAGATGTAACAGCCAGAGATAAAGATTGAAGAGGGTATATTTCCTTATGGATTATAACACCCATGGTGTAACCACAATTAATTTGTTTAAGCCAACACTAATTTTGACAATTAAGATGAAGCAATGCCTCTTTTTGACAGAGACCAGTATCAAAATATTGCTTTTTCTCACAAGCTGAGCTAGTCTGTGGCTCACAATCAGTATTTCAGAGATTACTGTATCAACAGCAGTAACTCCTCTAGAGTTAAAACACGAGAGTGCATTGATGCATACATGTAGTTGTATGAGAAGGCTAAGATTGATTAGAAGATTATTTTCTTGTCAGCTACCCCCTTCCTACACAGAGTCCTTTGCCACTAACCAGCCTTGAAAGAAGTCTCGGGTTTTATCTTTGTCTATAGAAAGAATATTAACTTTCGGTCCCAGCACCTGCTTTCCCACACCCAGCTATAAGGAGTGATTAGCAAACTACAGTGGACAGACTGAGTCAAGTACATGCAACAGTTAACATCACTGCAAAAAGGGACATCTGTGTCCTCAAAATATGTTCTTTGGCCTCAGGCCCCAAGACAAGTGCACAAGAAGCTGACCCAAGCACACCAACATACACTTTCTAATGAAAAACATAAAAGAAAGCAGCCTCTCCAAGACACGTCTTGGCATGCATGGAGGCATGCCAAGTATGGCATAAAGTATTAATGTACTGCAGAGACTACAGTTACAGACATCAAATTAAGCTTAAAGTACTGAACTGTTACAGTTATAAGTGAACATTGTCTACCCTCAAGCTGCTTCTTCTAAATCCTGTTTGCTATACCTCTCAAGAACTTTATTTGTAATTGAAGAACCAAGGCTTTATTTCTTTGAGAAATATATTGATGCAACATGTTATTTAAATGCTTAGAATTTCCCCTTCTATTAGTCACTTATGGAGAGCCACAGTGGTTTCAAACTCCTGGATCCTGTTTCCATACTTAAAAGCGTTAGCCGTCTTGAAGCAGAGCCAACATTTATTTCTGTGAGACAGCCATATTCTCACTATATACTCACTATACTAGCATGTAGCAAATATTGGAGTGGTAAAAGATGTACAGAACTGCTAGGTCATATGCCCAAGGCTGGAATAGGAGTGATCAGGCAGCAGGTGATCTTGAACAATATCTGTAAGAAAGCTTCCTCTACTTAGAGAAGTCCTATATCTTTCTCAAGCATAGCTCTTATATCTCTTTCAGCATAGCTCTTATGGGCTATATTTGGATTACTTTGTGCTTCCCCTGACATGCAGAATCAAACTTTTCAACCCTGAAAGGTTATAAAGCAGGTGTGTTTATTGCAGCACCAAGTTCAAGGGGAATAGCGCCTACCTTGCACACCCAAGTGTTAAGCAAACAAGTATTTATCACACTAAAGCATACATTTTCATAAAGCCTAATATGCATATCCATTATATTCCAGAGAATAGGGCAGGATTATTATAATCAGTTCTGGGAGATCATTATCAAAGGTTTCTTCCCATTGCCACCTATGCATTGTCATCTGATGGTCGTGGGGCAGGGTGTTCTGGAGGAAGACCAGAGTCATCTTTTTCAAGATGCAGTTATGTCCCAGGCTGTTAACTGCAGAACCAGTCTTATCTCAGGAGGCCATCTTTGCTCTTATAATCATAGAAACATAGAATGTGTTGGATTGGAAGGGATCTCCAAAGGTAATCTAGTCCAACCCCTCTTCAATAAGCAGGGACATCTCCAACTAGGTTAGGTGCCAACTAGGTTAGGTGCCATCTCCAACTAGGCCAAGCCTGGCCTTGAATGTCTTCAGTGATAGGGTCTCTACCACCTCTCTGGGCAACCCATTCCATGATCTGTCACCCCCATGTTAAAGAATGTTTTCCTAATATCTAGCCTTAATCCACCCTTTCTTAGCTTAAAGCCATTACTTCTTCTCCTGTCACTATAAACCCTTGTGTATAGACCCTCTCCTGCTCTCTTATAGGCCCTTTTTAGGTACTGAGAGGTTGCTATAAGGTCCTGACAGAGCCTCCTCCTCTTCAGGCTAGGCAACCCCAACTCTCTCAGTCTGTCCTCATAGGAGAGGTGCTCCAGCCCTCTAATCATTTTTGTAGCTCTCCTCTGGACATGCTCCAACAGGTCCACATCCTTCGTGTGTTGGGGGCTCCAGAGCTGGACAGTTACTCCAGGTAAGGTCTCACCAGGGCAGAGTAGAGAAGCAGAATCACCTCTCTCCATCTGCTGGCCATGCTTCTTTTGATGCAGCCTAGGATTGAATAGCCTTTTGGGCTGCCATTGTCATTGCTGGCTCATGTCCAGCTTTGCATTTACTAGTACCCTCAAGACTTTTTCCAAAGGACTGCTCTCCATCATGTCCTCTCCTATTCTATGTTGGTAATGCTGGTTGCCCCAGCTCAGGTGCAGGACACTGCACTTGGCCCTGTTGAATCTCATGAGGTTCACCTGAGCCCACTTCTCCAGCCTGTCCAGATCCCTCTGGATGGCATTCTGTCCCTCTGGCATAACGACTGCACCACCCAGCTTAGAATCATGAGCAAACTTGCTGAGGATGCACTCAATGCCACTGTCTGTGTTATTAATGAAGTTATTAATGCTGGTCCCAGTACAGATCCTTGAAGGACACCACTGGTTACATTTTTCCATCTAGACATCAAGCCATTGACCACTACTTTCTGGGTGCAACCATCCAACCAATTTCTTATCCACTGAACAGTCCACCCATTGAACCTGTATCTCTCCAACTTAGAAAGGAGGATGTTGTGGGGAACGGTGTTAAAGGCCTTGGCAAAGTCAAGATAGATTACATCTACAGCTCTTAACATTGTCTGCTGATGCAGTTACTTCATTGTAGAAAGCCACCAGATTGGTCAGGCAATCTTGTTTTGCTCAGAGTTAATTCATTAGTTCCTTTTATCTAAAAACAAGATTATAAAGTAGCCTAAGCCTGCACTCATAAGCAGGTCATAAAACAATAAAACATTCCATAATTCCAACTTCACACTTTATTACCTTCTTAAGGGAGAATCTAAAAGATGTCACTCAGAATAACTAGTTAAATTTTTTAACCCTAGAAATAGGCATGCCTCCCAACATTTACACACCAGATCTTTCTTGCTCCAGATGGAGTCAGGCTGTTCTTAGGTGACATAGTTTTAACCTGGATGTATCCACAGCCAGGGCACAGCTTTTTACAACAGTGTAATAAGGGAAGTCACAGAGTACTTCAGGTTTGAAGTGACCTCAGGAAGTCACCTGATCCACCCACTGCTGAAAGTACAGTCAGACTCAAGTTCAGAGCAGGTTGCTTATGCTGCATTATATGTATGCCTTAACAAAGAACACCTAATATATCACAAAAAAACCCCAAAACCAAAAACCAAAAAACAGACATCCAAGCAAAACAACAGAGTACTGAGCCAGACACAATAGGATGGATGATACATCAGGTAAGCCATGCAAAGAACAGCAAGAAAGAAAACTACCACTAAAACGAAACAAAACAAAACAAAAATAAACAACAAAAAAACAACAAAACAAAAACCCAAACCACTGCGACAACAAAACACCACATTATTTATTATCTCTTAGGAGTTTTAAAAGTCAACCCATTTTCTGTGATTCTAGAGAGCAAAGCCAAAATACTTCATTACCTTTGGAAGTGGATCCCATCACCTGTACTCATATCTTTACTGATAAAAATTCTCTCTTCTCAACATTAATATCATATATCATATCATATCCCACCCTACTCTGACATTCCATTCCTTTTCTCCCCCACCCACAAAAAGTAAAGGTTGTTTTATTTTATTTTTATTTGTTTTTCTTTTGTTGTTTTCCTCTTGATCTCCTCTTCTGCTCATTTGTCCAACCAAGAACATCTTCTAACAGGTGCCTAAAGGGCCTCACCTATAAATCTTTACATTAGGCCAAACAATTGACTCTTTACTGTCCTACAGCACACAATACATTTCTTTATTTTGGTATGTTATGTCTCATTTCTTTGCTGTTTTCTTCCCTTCTTTTCTCTCTTTAAAGCTAAGCAGTTTGCTGTTATTTTAGCAAGATATTGGCAAGATATTAGCTGTATTTTTCTACCAGTCTTCTATCTAAGCTTTCAGTTTATCATTACATTTAATCTTATTTATTTTCACTGGAAGTATTTCAGCGTTCCTTCTACCAGCCTCTCATCAAATTGCCTGTTTCAGAGAATTATAGAATAATGAGGGTCAGAAATTACCTCTGCAACTGTTCTCATACCTCATACAACCATCCTCTTTTTTTTTTTCTTTTTCTTTTCTTTTTTTTTTTTTTTTTAACAGAAAAATCCAGACTAAGTTTTGGTTTTTGTTTTGAAATTAAAATACATTCA
>JAOEGS010015152.1:0-11945 GCA_025447755.1 Corythornis vintsioides
AAGGTCTCCCCAGAGCCTTCTCTTCTCCAGGCTGAACAACCCCAGCTCCTTCAGCCTGTCCTCATAGCAGAGCTGTTCTAGCCTTCTGATCATCTTGCTGCAGCCCAGGCTGCCATTGGCCTTCTTGGTTGCAATTGCACACTGCTGGCTCATGTCCAGCTTCTCATCTACCAACACCTCCAAGTCCTTTTCTGAAGTAAAGTTTTGACTTCCAGAACACATTTTGCAGTGATTTTCTCCACTTAACTATGACCCATTTACACAAGTTTTTTGTTTTGTTTTGTTTTTTATAATTGGCTTTTATGTGATAACTTTATTTTAAAAAACAGTGAATACCATTTTTGATTTTCCAGAGATCTCTTACACACCATATCAGTCACCATTCTTCTAGGCAGAAAGGTCATAAACTATAGAGTTCTCTTTGCTGCAGAAGTTCTGTTCTCTCCTCAGTGATCTTTGATGATACTTTTATATTTTCTACTGTTTTTCTAGTAAGAAATGTAACAAACTGTAAATCTTAGAGAGAAGTAACTTCTAATTACACAGCTACTGTCTACCTTAGTCTTTGTTATGAGGGTTGTTTTCAACAGATTTCAAAATAAATAGTCCTAGCATAAGAGGTTTTAGTACAACAATTAAGTGCTTTGAAAAGGAGACAATAATTTGATGCACTCAATAAGAAAAGCTTTATTTCCAAAGGTCTTGGAACAATGTCTTGATGTATAGCTTGATATGGTGAATATTCTTGTTACATATGACAGGATGATCAGACATTTAGTCAAAAATCTGGAGGTAAATAGTTAAGGGGAATTTAATCTTTCATTTTCCAAACCAGAAAGGTCTGGATGAATGATAGGTGCTCTCTATTAATCCTTCTCACTTCCCAAAGGGGAAGAGAATGGGAATAAGGGAGAGAGACTTCCAGACTTGAAAACTAAAGCAGTATTAATGCAAATATAGTAACAGTGAAATGAAATATATGTAAAAATAGAAGAAAAAGAAATGTCAGACTCAACCCACCTGATGGCAATTGCTTCATCACCACTGATGTGGAGAGCAGAGTCCCAGACAGGATTCAGCAATAGATGGAAACTGAATTCAGGAGCTGGATTCTGGAACTGGATTTAGGAACACATGGATGGCATGAAAGGCAGAAAGGACAGAGTTTTCCTCGGACACTGGTCGTTGAAGAAGAGAACTTCACACTTGTGATCCATCAGCTTTTCACTGAATATGGCATATATGGGATGGGATAGAATACCTTGTTGGTCACTTTAGGGTCTCCTGGTCTGTTGTCTCCTCCTCGCAGGTGTGACCTCTTATTTGCTGCAGGTGGCACACAAGATTTAACAGTGCTCTTGGTCTTCACAGGAGCAAGTATAAGCAAGAGCATTTCTGCACACCAGTCCTTAGTAGGAACAATAATGGCATCAACTCCTATCACTACTAGAAGCAGACATCATCTGCAAAAATATGCCATGAACTTTGGATAGTACAGTTACTTACAGGAGACTCAGCTGAAAAGTAACATGACAACACAGAATTAGTTCTGTTCTAGCTCAAACCAGGATAAAAATATGCAATGAAATCAAGGATGGCTAGGAAGGCTTTTTAACTATCCTAGAATTTTTTGAGTTGGAAGTATTTCAACAATTTATTTCTTAAAACATTTCCTTGAGGAACAGTTTTTCTTGCTACGTATTAAAACACATATGTGAATTTAGTATAACAAGTCCATGAACTTCAGAGAGTGTAAAATCACAATCTGAAATGAGGTTTTGATTCATAAACTGATTTTGAGGGAACTGAGGTATATGCCTCTGAAAAGTTTAATACACCAGATGAAGTATAACAGTCTAAACAGTCTAATAGTGTTGCTGCATTTTTTTAAATGGGTTTCAATCTCTAAATATCAATATTTTGTTTTATTAAGATTACATATTTCCAAAGATATAGTCTCTTACAGTAGGAGCCAAACTGTTCGTGGTTTGCAAACTGCAAAACTGTTGCTGTTTAAAGTGAGAAAGTTCTGCAGAGACTTCATGATTATAAGTTAAAATTCTCTGACAATAATCAAGGAAAGTATTGTGTATTTTAATATTGAAAATAATGATTTGAAATTTTGATCTGAATTTGTACAAATAATCAATTTCTTCTGAGGTTGAAAGAGACAAGATAAATATTTACTATTAAAATTCTTGAATGAAACAAAACCAAGTATGTTCTAACAAAACAGAAGTCTTCTGTTAAGGTAATAGATCTAGCTGAAGATTGTAGGAAAATAAAAATAGAAATAGCCTTACTGAGGAACACAAATATATAACTATTTTTGGAACCTCTGAATGCATGTAAATTGCTATAAGAAAAAGAAGCAAATACAACAAAGATTGTGCAGTGTTTCTGACTAATTTTTATTGTAGGCAGATGTGATTTAATTGTTCATGGGTAAGCAATTAAATAGACATTTGGTTGAACAATGCATTAATTCCGCTTTTAAAAATATTAAAATCTGAAATACGATAGAGTTGAGAACCATTAGTTCCTGTTTTCACCTGATTTTATTTTAGAAAATGTTGGTGCTACAGATCAGAAACCCTGTTCTGACTCTTGCAGGACAAAGATCATCACGATAGTAAGGTATTACTGGAAAGCCCGTACAAGGATCATGAACACAATAACATCATGGGGTTGGATCCCCCCTAGTGGTCTGTAATCTTCCACTTCTGACGTTTAATGCAGGTTGGTTGTTCCTGCTGCTTCCTGCCTGTCTTCCCCCCCTGTGCTGAGTCAGCATCTGAAAGCAGCAGTGCAGAGTTTCTCTCGGGGACTGTACACAGCCCTGCACTGTTCAGCCCTGTTTGCTGTAGTACAGATTCAGCTCTCTGGGAGGTAGGTGTCCTGCTTGCACTGTGCACATACTTTTAAAACTTGTTAAAGTGAGAAAGGCACAGGAGTATGAGATAAAGGAATAAATATTAATGGAAAGAAAGGAGAAACAGTAGTTTCTGGAAGCTATTATTAATTGAGAAAGGAAAACTCACAGATAAAAAGTTGTGCAAGAATCCAAACACCTGTAAAGTAACGAGTTTTTATATCATGAAGGGAATAGAGTGAAATATTTTAGGGGACCAAGGAGTTTAAGTGGTCTCTAGAGCTTCATGGTTTCATATTCTCTGTGACACCTCTGAACAACACCACTTCAAGTTGCTTGGCTTTTCTGCTCTCATTCCTCATGTATCAAATGAGGATAATTATAGCTGCAGTAGTAGAACTTATTTCCCATTACAACATTTATTTTTAGAATGGAGTTCACAAAGTTGATCCTGATGAATTAATGGTTTACTCGGATGAGCTGGGATGTGATGTCAGCTGAAGTAACTGATCACACAGTTTAATCACAATTGGCCACAACGCAGCCTGGAAGCCTGATCAACCTTAATACTTACTCTCTGTTACAGAAGAGATAGCACATGCTCAGTGAGACATACTGTTTTTTAGGAGCCTTTTAGTTCCTGAAGGGAGCAGAAATGGTAGCATATTTCTAGTAAAAGTGCCCTGAATGTTTTGGTAAACATAGCAGTAGGAGTTCCACCACTGTGTGTGGAGGGAAAATAAATGCAGATTTCAGAATCAAGCTGTCTTTGAAGAGGAGAGAGAACACAAGCATACAGTGTGCATTTCTCATCTACCAGAAGTTCAGCACACTTGCTGAACAGGTAAGAACACAAAACGTAAACATAAGTAATATCTGTTAGTTGAGATTTGAAATCACCCTACAGGGAGAGTGTAAAAGAGAAAGGTGTATTGTGAAATATGTCCTAAAAACACACTTTCTACTGAACAAAAAATTGAACACATAATAGTGAGTAGTTCTGAGCAGTCTGACTCTTGGCTAAAAAGGATATTCCTATGAGCAATATTCCTGATTAAACTAAGTGGAGAGAAGTATATGTATTTTTTCAGATTGAAACTTGAGAAGTGTAATAAAACTATGAATAGTTTTTGTATTTTTCTTTCAACTGTTTTTCCTCAGAAGGAACAAATGCTTGGTAATAATTTTTTTTTTTTCCTGAACTGAGGACAAGTCCTTACTATGCCATAAGTTTCTATTCTATAACTAACTGTTCTTATCTCTGTCAGTTCAATGAAAAAGATTCCCTAGTTTTATTTTCAAGAAGTTAGAGCTGCAATCTCAACATCATTACAAAGTCTTTAGGTTAGTGAGATTAAAGCTGACCTCTTCATGTTCTGACAGTTTATGGTAAATTATTTTTAAAGTAGAATGCTAGAGCAGTCTGCAAATGGAAAAAATATCCATTCTTCAAGCTAATTTATTTTAATATTCCATTTCAGATGTTAAGAGATATCAGAATGAGTAGATATGTAGCTTGGTTGTGTTGGGGTTGATATATCTATGGAACTTTAAATATAGTAATATCAAAACACTAATATAAGGTAGACTTTGAATAATTAAGTTTGAGATTATCTAAACAAGTGAGTGTGTTGGCTCATTCAATACTGAATACCTCTGCTTAAGCATTATTCCTCTAGCTTGAGGGTTTCAGAAATGTTTGTGTCTTCAAAAAATAAAACATCAGAAAGAGCAGTGTTACTACGTAGACTTGTCACCACCTCAAACTAAAACTACTACATTATTTTGCAAGATGCTATTGTTCTGAAATCTTAATTAATAATTTTTGCTGCCTATTCTTGTCATTTTTGAGAGATTAATGAATTTTAAGTGGAGGAACTATCACAGCATTAAGAGAGAACTGAATCAAATATGGCAAATTGAAATTTGTCAAATATGGTAAATTGAGAAGGAAGGAGGTAGTTACAAGAGAGGATAAAGAGAATTAGAGGGTCAAGAAGAAGGAATGCTAAGAGTCGATGACAATTCATGAAGTGAAGAATTAAGTCTGAGTGATAACAAAGGAATTAATGATTCTTCCTGGACGATACTGCTCTTTATCTGAAATTGTTAGAGAAAGCTTCCATTTGAAGAATGTGGTGAGGATCCAGGAAGATGCTGATGTTGCCTCTGAATTGGAGTTATCTTTGGTACTTGGAAGGATATCCAAGGGGTCAGTTTTAAAGTAGGGTTTTGTGGAAATCCTATCCAAATCTTATGCTGCATTCCATGTAAAGCTCTTAAGATATCATAGTCTTCAGGTTTAGTCTCAGGCCATCATGTTTAGCACAAAATAAATAAAAAAGGAGTTCATAGCCTTTTCATGTTTTCCCGAAGTCAGGTCATTAGGAGCCCAGAACAGACCACTTTGGAAGTGAGGTTGAGGGAGGTGTATTTTTTTTTTTTAGTTTGGAGAAAAGGAAGCTAATGTGCAATCTCAGATACGCAAAGAACGTTTCTGGGTTCACCATAGAAGGTCTTCAAAAATTAGTGATTTGGTTTTAATTTGTACCAGGTACAAGAAGCAAGCAAGAGTATAGAGATAGCTGAAAGACTGTGCTAAATAGCCTGAATGTGGCTATCCACATAGTTCTTTCTGAAGGAATTCTGTTGACAGCACTACAGAAATGTGTACACTTTACAGAAACAGGATTTATAGAAATCCAATAGATTAGCTCATTACCATGCTTGTGGTTAGCTGCAAAAAGCTAGATTAGATGTGATTATTTAAACACGTTTGGGTCCCCAACCCCTCCTCCCCACCCCCACCTAAAGTGTGAACTGTTAAGTGTTAATATTTTTTTTAGGTTTTTTCCATTGTGCTGGGACAACAGCGTGGTACCTGAACATTTAACTATGGAAACGGGCATAAGGTCCCTGAATTCTGCTTTTCTTACTCACATAAGAATCCTTCATATTCCAAAACCATATTCTTAGGCTCTACAAAATTTGTATTCCCTTGCAAGTCTCATTCATAAGTATCTATTGTGCAAAAATAGTATTTGACTGATGGTTAGAAGTTGAAATAATAATTAAATGGTAATCATAGTTTGTGTATGTTTTCAGTAGGAATTAAAAAATCATGTTCTTATTTTGAAAAATGTTTCTGCTGTTGGAGGAGGATCTTGGGATGTGTATTTGACACTTTTATTTGTATATTCATGTTGTTTTTAAGGGACTTTGCTGATTTCTTCCAATTACTTGAATATAGATGATTATCTTAGTTTCCTTATGTCAATATATACTTTGATTTATTCTGGAAGTGCTAATACCTTTTGGATTTCAGTATTAATTCAGACTGCACAGATTTCAGTCATACCCTTTGAGTAGAAGTTGAATTTCACTGATCACAATGGGTGGTGTACTTGTTTAGCTTTCACTTTGATGGAAATTTAGAATGTCTTTGTTATTGGTCCTAGTGCTGTGAATTGCCATGTTAGGTTGCCATTTGTTCTTGGGACTCTTGCAATAGTTTTTAATTTCTCTATATGTATCACATACACAAGTGAAAGCAAAAGAAACAAAATTGAATGAGGAATTGCTTTTTGAGTCATGTTGGAACCTGCCTTCTACATAGATGTTCTGCAGAGTGCTGCAAATGGCTATAAAAAGACAGTACTTGCTATGCAGGCAGATTTTAATTGTCTCCAAAAGTCCAGGAATACTCTTTACCTTATAAGATCTTTTTGAGTTTTCATTGACTACTGAATTTATTTGTAAACTTATTTTTCAGTCCAGGGTGTGATTTTACACCAGTTTGTAGTGGTCAATGAGACTTAACATTTGGAGTTTTATTTTCTGTTATGTAGTCTTCCACACAACAAGGAAACGTTTTCATACACTGCGTACACACTGTAATGTTTCTTGTTCTATGACTCTTTTGGGAGCCTATTTAGTCATGACATTTCTGCATATTAAATGACAAAGTTGCAGAAATCATACTGAAGAATTGAAGTTCTGTTCTTTAGCCACATCCACATTCATACCCAGCATAGCTGTGGGAAGAAGCTTGCACTGGTCAGTGTGTAGTGATAGTGCTTTTTACCCCTTTCAGGAACACACATACTCAGTCCTATTTCAGTAATACCTCAAAATGGTGACTTTTTTGTCTTCAGTACAGGCAAGACTGAGTCACTTCTTCAGCTCTGTTCTTTCCTATTTCTAGTAGAGATATGAGATAACTTCTAGTGAATTCTAATTCTGTTGAAATATATTACTTTAAATTTCTATACCATAAGTTATTCATTGCCATAGTCATGCAAGTGTAAGGGTAGAAGATGAAAAGGACAGAGTAATGTATGAGGATAGCATAAATTATGTCAGGCACAGCATGAGTGTCCCTTCTTTACTAAACAAATTCACACATTCTGAAATATTTTGTATTTTTTCAAAGAGGACAGACATTTAATGAAAGTAAGGAAGTTCTAACCCAAAGGAATAGCATCTATGGTTAAGATGTTATGACATAATTATAGTGTAATAAACATTGCCAGTGATGTGATGGTATGTTCTAGAGTGGGTCCAGAGAAGGGCAATGAAGCTGGTGAGGGGTCTGGAGAACATGCCTTATGAAGAGAGGATGAGGGAACTGGGGTTGTTTAGTCTAGAGGAGACTGAGAGGAGACCTCATTGCTCTCTACAACTACCTAAAAGGAGGTTGTAGTGAGTCTGGTGTTGGTCTCTATCCACTATGGTTGATGTCTGAAAGACACATGCCTGAACTTTCAGTCACTGAAAAAAAGATAATGGGGATAATTCTTCAAAGAATCATGCATCTCTGTTTTAAAACAAAGCAATTTATTTTGAACCAGAGAAAAATACTAGTCCCAAATAATATTAAATTGTCTCCAGACAGCTATATAAAAGCAACATAAGAAGGAGCCCACCTCAGTACAGAGGAGGTTATCTTGTCAAAGATGCGAGACTCATGTTTTCAACATTATACTTGGTAAGGTTGAAATGGTTTTAATTGTCAATAATATCTTCTTTAATTCAGCAAACAGAGTATTATTTTGATTTCTCTATTATGAAAAGTTTCTACAAACCACATAGGTGGACTCATCCAGCATTAAGACATATTGATCTTGTAGATGGGGCAGTAATTCTGAGTATTTGTTTACATATAGTGTTCTGTACAAGCTAGTTTAAGTTTGTGCTTAGAGCAAATACCTTGGGAAAATTCATTGTTAGAGGCAGAGACAACAAGGAAAATTTATGTAAGCTCAGGTAATGCCTATTTTTTTCCATTGCTTTGCTTTTCAGCCTGTATTTTATAAATGGCTCTTGACTTTTCTGTATTTCTTTTTCCCTCTGGAATTAATTAACTCTTGTTCCAGGGTATAAAGGGGAGAATTTAGATGTAGCAAAGTTTGTGTTATTTTCATTTTCAGTGAGATGTCCATTCAACACCTGCAGACTCTGTATGCATTAGTTTACTCTGCATACTCCCTAGGAAGGTTAGTCTAATGATGGTTTTGATAGAGTAAACATTTGCAAACTAAATTTTTATTGTATATCTTCTCAGTGCTGTACAAACAAAGCAAATTAATCACCCTGACACCCCTTTTCTTCTGAAATTAACTTGTTTTGAATTTTATTTAATGCCCTTTCGCTCTTTATATTTAGATCCTTTCTATTCAAACTCCTTAGATTAAAATTATTTTTTCATGGTATTTTAGCTTTAAAGTGCTTGTACCTGAAAATAAAAGTTTCTTCTCAACATATTGTGGTGGCATTCTCCCTTAAATGTAGGCGTGGTATTTATGAATCTTGTACATAGCAAAGATTATAAGACACTTCTCACCAGGAATGTGTTACAGATTATTTTTTTTTTTTAAATAAAAATATTACAAAAAAGTACCCATTTTGTTAGATGAAACCATTTCAAACTTCTTTCATTACTTGAAGACATAACACTGTCTTTACAGCTCTTTTGAAGTAAGGAATTTTTTAGATGGTTGAAAAAATCCTTCAATATTTGAAAAGATCAACAGAAAAAAAGATGACTGGTCATAGAACTTCAGGGCAAACCCCAAGGGGGTTTTGATCCAAGATCCCTTAAGGTTCTGTACATTTGTGTTTTCATTCATACTAGTGCCTTCAAATACTTGCCAAGTTTGAAAAATACATATCTTTGTTTTATTTCACACTAAAGTTCTCATTCAGAGACGCACTATAAAATAGTACAGCCTCTTTATGTTACTCTTCTTGGGAATCAAGGAATAATATGGCCTAACGAGGTACTACATAGGTTATCAACAGGATTTTGAGATGGACTTCAATAACCTTACATCAGAAGCAGACTTAAAAGACTTACAAAAAGAAAAAATTAAGTGAAGAGTTAGTGCCCCATGATACCATTCTCCAGGGAGAAGAATTTAATACCAAATAAAAAATACCAATTAACAAAAGCAATTTTTTTCACAAGATGCTGTGTTCTGATTTGTTCATGATTACAGAATAATTTCAGGAATTTAATATGTAGATATGTCTCTAATCTTCAGAGATAGCATTTCCAAGAAACTTCACACTTTTTTGTTTCAAGTAGTGTGACAATTTCAGAAGAGCTGAGGAAAATGGTAGCGCTTATGAGAAGCAATAAACATGTTTCATGTTTTACAGCATTTGATCTGTGAACATGCTGCACTGATACTGCCAAAACTGATGCATGAGATACATATTGTCTGTTGTCACTCTGCATATTCCACATAGTTGTTTTTTATTGCTGTGGGGTACTCGTCATTACTTGTGCATATTTGACGCAGAATCTTTTATATTAAATGCATCAGATATAGAACATTGGAATATAGTTTTTTTGCTGCTCTTATTTGGTCTGTAAGTCTGTATGTCCTTAGGTGACATATCAATTTAAGACTGAGCTTAATCTGGTAGTTTTAATCAGACGAGATTATTCTTTTTAGAATTAATATATAGTTATGTACAGAGAGAAAGAACAAGACTTAATAAATCATAAACTTATCAATGAAAAAAACTTTTAGACCCAATACTTTATTAAGACTTACTTGTTAAATGTATATTGAGGCAGTTTCGTTTACAATTACATGCCAATTAACTTGATTAGATGCCAATTAACTTGATATATTATTGCTTAATTTTTCACCATGTCCTTGTCCTCTCTTAACTGGAACTGTTAGTACAAAACTACTACAAAAATAAATAACACAATTAAAAAAAAATAGCTATGTAGTGGTACTCAATTTCAGATTTTTCTTGTCTTTTCTCTGTGAATAATATGCAAATGAAGGAAATAGAACAGTACAGCTATAGTAAGGCTATTTGGATGTTTTGTGGACTGTCAGTTAAAGCTTACATAGTCAAGAAACCAGAAATGCAAAATGGAAACTTTTCACTGGATTATGTTTGATTTTAGAAGTAATGAAAAAAAAAATATATATTCCAAGCATTCAATTTAGGCCATGCCTGGTTTTTAACTCTGTTAAAATGCTGCATGTGAATACAATAAAGCTATTGAGAGGTTTGGTAAAAAAAAAAATGTTCTTGCATTCTGTCAGGATAGCAGTAGGACTGTGTCTTCCTTGATATATCTTTGCAGTTTAGCTATAGGAAAAACTGAGGTACAGCATAAACACATGAAAAACTTACAGTACTGAGATCAGATCAAAGCTCTGTCTTGCACAATATTGTGTTTCATCAATTATGGATACCTTGGGAATAGTATGAAAACAGGGAGGTATATATTGATAGTCTACTTCCACATATATGTGTGAAGCCAATTCCAAATCCACTGCCATCCATTTTTTTCCCTAAATGGGTCTAAATCATTCACAGCTTAATTATTTGTGTGAGAAGATAAACCCTATTCGTTTTGAACCTGTCCTCCCCAGCTTCATATAATATCCCCTAATCTTTGTATTGAAAGAGATAATAAATTAATTATTGCCAGATTATTTTATTCATACAACATGTGGATGCCTGTCAAGCAGGCTCCAGACTTAGATTTTCCAGGCTGATGAATTCTGGCAAACCTATTCTGTCTGGTGCATTTCGGTTACAGGGAATACGTGGCATCTGAATTGCAAATATGGTACTGGCTGAGATGATAAAGGTTTACAGAATGTTCAACAAGAGCAGAGTAGAGCAGCAGAATCAACTCCCACAATCTGCTGGCCACACTGCTGTAGATGCAGCCCAGGCCACGATGGAGCTTCTGGGCTGGGAGTGCACATCACTGGCTTATGTCCAGCTTTTCAGTCACCAGCATCTCCAAGTCCTTCTTCACAGAGCTGCTCTCAGTCCCATCATCAGCTAGGCTGATACTGGGGATGGCCCCAAGCCGGGTGCAAGACCTTCAACTTGGGTGTGTTAAACCTCATGAGGTTCACACAGGCTCAGTTCTAGAACTTGCCCAGATCCCTCTGAATGGCATTCTGTTCTTCAAGCATATCAGCTGCACACTCAGCTTGGTGTCATCTGCAAATTTACTCAGGGTGCACTTGATCCTACTGGTTTTTTGTGGTGTTTGCTTTTTGTTGTTGGTTTGGGGTTGGTTTTTTTTGGTTGGTTTGTTGGTTTGAGGTTTTTTTGTGTGTCGTTTTTTGGTTTGGTTTGTTTTTTTCCCCTGTTTTTGATTGTTTCTTTTCCTTATACAATAAAATTGATCAATCAATATGTGTAAATGGCTGAATAATTTACAGTAATCTGTTTTAATTTCACTATTAATGTTTACAACAACATGGTTAAGAGGATATTAATTGCCTTGCATGCACAAATTATTTTTAAAAAATAAATTATTTATTCATGCAAATAATTCCTTATCTGTATCTCATTCATGTTTGGCTTTAAAATACTCAGCTTTCAACCTGAACTGAATTGCAATTGTCCTGATTTAACACTTATAGACAGTTCCTCACCCTTCACTGAGTTTAAGAAGGATAGAGAATATTATCAAGCTTATATGCATATGCTATTTATTAAAATGAGAAATAAGTTTACATGGTTATTATGTAGAAATCTTTAAAAATATATTGTTCAAGCAACTATATATAATTAAAAA
>JAOEGS010015152.1:12045-22747 GCA_025447755.1 Corythornis vintsioides
ATAATTATATACATTTTGCCAAATGGCATAGATCTAGAAAGGATCACAAAATGATCACCTTCTGCTATCCCAGGAAATTGTATTATGTAAATTATCTCACTGATCAGGATTTGCTACCAGAATTTGGGATGAATTAACATTCCAGAACAACAGAGTTTATTTGGTTATAACTCTTCCTCAGGATATTATTCTTTGTTATGGATTGCCAGTTACATCCATTTCCTCAGGTGTCTTACGCTTTCTTCCACAGTTTTGTTTACTACTGCAGGTAGTAATCATATGCCTTCTCAGATTTATTTTGGGAAGACTAAACAAATCAAACAGTTTCAGCCTGTTCTACTTCCTAAATGCAATACTAAATGCATACATTTTGTTTAGTTCATAAGTGCATGAATCTGAATTTTGCATGTTTAGTTTTGTTTAGTTTCCTTTTTGTGTGTGTGTGTTCTGTTGATGTAATTGCCAAAGTCTTAAAGCTCTTCCCACAAGATCTTTCTCTGCTCTTTTGTGGTGAAAATAATTAAATTGTGTCAGCAACCTTCACTGGTACACTGCATTTTACCCGACTCAAGGTATTATGTAAGATCAAAGTTATTTAAAGAGCCTCAGTAGAAATCTTTCTTCAGACTTTAGCCAGATTATTCTCTGTATCAAAATTCTTCTTCACACTTCCATCTTCATCTTAACTTCCCCTGAAGCCACTATGAAATGCTTTAACAAGGTCCAGATAAAATCAATCTATCACATTTCTTTTAAAAAAAAAATGTTAAAAGCTAACAAATAGCATAACACAGTCTATGAAAATCTGGTGGTTTTTTTCTTTTACGATCCCTTTAAATCATCTTTGCTTCCATATTTGTTAGTCTTATTTATTCCATAGTTTTGTCCTAATACTGTAAATAAAATTATAGCAGACTTCTTTATTGGTTACACTTACAGAGGTACATACTACTGAGCTGCTATTCACATATACAGTTTATAATGTTTCTGTTTCACAAACCTTGCTACATCTGCTTCAGAAAAAAAAACCCAAAACAAACAAAAAAACAAACAAAAATAAGCACTGTAGTTTATAGTAATGAATATGTAAGAAATTATACTTAGATTTAATATGCTTTGTTTATAAAGATGTCAGATTTTTTAGTTTTCAGAATGAAAAGTATTTTGAAGGAGTGGAATTTGAAAAGAAACAAACAAGAAGATGCAAAGCACAGGAATGTGTGTCAGGAAGCTGAGCTGTGGTTCTGAGATTGGTCCCTCCATTTGTCTGGTACCTGCCCAATGCACTGTGAGGCCAAAAGGCTCTTAGAATATCAACTCTCTTAACTTTGCATTCAACACAGGTCACAGAACTCTTTCCAGTCCTTACAAGGAAAGTTCTAAGTCAAAACCTCACTCTCTGTGATGTTTTCTTTCCATTTAACACATAGAGCACAACATGAAGTTATGACAAGCATTTTACAGTTATAATGTGATAAATTATAATTGCTGCCCTAAAATGGAGCATATGCATACCTAAACCAAAATGGCAAATAGAAATGAAAACAAAATGAATGCCAAAATGTCAGTGAGCATCTCTTACATATGTGAACAAGTTACTTTATGGATATATTGTCCAAAAAAATAAAATAATTATTGGAAATACTGTCAAGCAAATTTCATTATGTGAAGAATAATTTAATATTGTTCTCAAATCTTGTTTTCACACCCTAGATGTGGTATTGTTGAATTCAAAAATACATGGGAACAAACCACTGCAAATGGTACATTGATGTTCATTTAAATTGTGATAGAATTTTTCATTAATGCAAATAAGTGGCAAGATGAAATAACAGGTCCACTCCCAGTGGAACATGATCTCATGCTAACCCATTTAAGAGCTGGTGTAGAAAAAAATCCTTTGTGATGGTAAAAGCTTTATTTGCAATGTCCTGTGATCTGTTTCCACTTGTGCTTGCCACTAATCCACCCATGCTGCAGCCAGCCTAATATTCATGGTGTCTAAGGTGTTTATTTACAGGAAAACCTGTTCCATATCCCAAACCCTTAAACAATATAATGGAATTACAGAGTTGTGATGACCAGATAAATGATACAGTTCTGCTTTGCATTTAATTTGTACGTAGAACTTAAAATTTATTTTAAAATCCGTTTTCCTGAACTCAAAAATTGTGCATTAAAAGGTCAGGATCATTTTTCAAGATGCTGGTTTAAGATTAAAATAAATGTTCTGAGAGATAAAGGAAATAAATTTTAAGAAGCCTAATTGTACAGGAGAAAATAATATTCAATATATAACCTATACACCTACTAGATGAGTTTTGAAGATTAAATATCTTAAAAAAAAAAAAAAAAAAAGAAGAAATTTTGTAAGTGTCATTGATGCACTATATAGTAACATCAAGGTAAAAACATATGGGGATTTTCCTTTGTTGATTCTTTGGGGCTAATGATTTTATGAGGAAGTTTCTAAACATGCAGCATAAAATTAATGACCCTTGGATTTCAAGAAATGAGAATCGTTGCAGTGTAGGTACTCCTGGTAATATGTGAAATAACTGGGTTTAAGGAACTGACATCAAATATGTTCTGTAAAATTAGATATTACACTGACCCACTTAAAAAAAATGACATCACTAAAAGCACTGTAGTAAATTTTTTGAGTACTTCAGATTAATTTCCAATATTTAATATCTTCTATGGGAAAGTCACATCCATGGGGGAGAGAAAAATCAATGTGATATAGTTCTGGAAACTTTTATTGTGATTACTGTCTCATGTGGAACACTAAAATCAGTACTGATATGAGAGAGTGCACCTGTTTATAAGGTTAAACTTATTTTTTTAATTGAATCTACATAGTTTGTCATTTGATAGCAAACTTCACTATGGAGTATCTTCCTCTGTCCCCCAGGGTTATGTTTTAATTTCTGGTTTAAATCTATCATATAAAGTTTTGTTGTAGTTACAGAATATATAACCTAACAGTATAGTGAAAAATTCTGTTATAAGCTAGCTTTGTACAGTATATGGAAAATTGTGTCTTAGGAAATGGAAATTAAGCTGTTTTGGAAAGAAATGAGCAGCTGAAATATTCTGCTTTGCTCTTATACTTCTAATTGAACTCAGAATTTAAGAGTACATCCACTCACTCCCTCTTCTGACATCTTCTGAAATAGCAGTACCTCATACCAAATTACCAAAGCAATAGCTGCCAGCAGATTTCTCTACAAAACATGGAACTACTGGATCAAAACTGTATATTTGAGAGTTTTGGTAGAGGTATCCTGATTTTCTGTCCAAGTTAGGTATTAGTTTTACAGCATATAAGACACAGGTGTTTATAAGCACCAAGTGTCTTTTGAAGGAATAAATTACTTGCATAAACCTCTTCTGTGACAATGCTATAAAAATACTTTTTTATTGGCTACTAAAACCAGTATCTGAGATCCTCAAGGTATGTAATAATGTGTGGTATGACTGGATAGTGTCACTCTCATAGTACCAGCACGGGAGTGCAAACAGTCTTTGAATAATTTTGTATTTATCATAGCTCTTAAAATAAATTTAGCTTGGAAGGGGGAGGGGAATTAGTATGAATTTATTCTATTGTAGATGTGTTCCTGAATGTTATACAAATTGCTTCAGCTGGTGATTCTTAGGAAGAAGAAATAAAGCAAGTCATACATAACAAATGAGAATTTCAGGTGCAGTGCCAGTAGATAGAGACCTGGGTGCTTTCTAGCCACACACCTTTCAATCAAGCAATATGTGTACTGCAGTGGAATAAACTGAAGACACTTCAGCAGCCAAGTAGACTTTGATCACTTTTGTTCATAGATATGATTCATATTTCAGTAGCCTCTTTTTTTCTAAGCTACTAATCTTCCCTAAACTTTTACAGTGAGTGCTCAGTGAACTTAAAGAAACCTTTACTCATTCCACAAGCAGACATTAAATACTCATGCTGGGCCATCCTTTCTGTCTTAAAATATCAGATACAGTCTCTTTGTTACACTTTTTTTGCCCAATGTCCTTCACATTCTAAAGAGCAAATTATGGTGAAAAATTACTTTTTATAATAACAGTGCTTTCACTAATTCAGTTGCAGAGTAGAAATGAGGTTTGAAAAAACTAATTTGCCTATCTTTGGTTTTGGGTTTGGGTTTGGTTTGGGGGTTGGTTTGGTTGGTTGGTTTGGTTTTTGTTTGTTTTTTAATTTCATGGCACATTAAGATACTGTACGTGGTTAAGAATAAATATGATAAATATGCTTTCATAAATCACTCTAGTATGTCTGAAGGGAAAGCAAAGAGTTCAGTTCTTCCCAGTAAGGATACATAGTGGAATTGGTAGCAATACACTGTTAGAAACCTGGGACATAGCCTTTAATTTTACTGCTCTTATGACAATATGGTGTCTTACTGGATGTAAGATGTGATTGTTATTAATTAGATTAGAGCATAATGGGTGGGCTCTGTGCAGGCCGTGGGAGTTACATGTGCACTATATAAAAGTGAAGCTGCGTGTTGCACGTTCTGAGTGTGATATGAAGGCTGTGGGATCTGAGTGTTTAAAACCTCCTGAGGTAATCCAAGACAACTGCAGAAAATAAAAAGGGCCAAACTTGCTGCATTATTCTCCATATTGCCTGCTGAACGTGGCCTCTGAAACAGGCTGTGCCCTATGATGCTTATGTTTTTACTTAAAAACTAAACAAAACAAAGGACAACCACAAAAAACTAGGACAGAATTAATGTCTGATATGTGATTTTTACTTGATAGTGTAGTCAAAGCCTTAGTTTGCTCCCACTAGGTGTACTTTGGCATTGCCTTTTCCAGTGGAGGTAACTGGATCCTCTTTCAACCTCTCTACCAATCAGAAAAATTGTATGCAGAATATATACTGTGCCTCCTCTCCCAGGGGTGAAGAGCAGGTATTTCAGCTGTGTTGTCTCAGGTCTCCCTGAGGCATCATAACTATCAGTAGCAGAATGCTACCCAGGAGTTGGGGCAGTATTGCTGCCTTGCTGCATCTTTCTTTTTTTAATACTGTAAGAATCAGAAATAAGTTTCCTTAAAACATCTCAATCTCTATTAACATCTCAATTCTCTCTAGGGAAGAACCCTAAAATAAATACATTTCATGTGGTCGTTTATGGCCAGAAGTACCAGTTTAAAGACACAGCATGAAAAAATGCAGGCGAAAACTGTCTTTTCCTTTCAGTGGAGATGGATACTGAAAGTCTCCCTAAAAGAGATATTCAGAAAGTTTTGTGTTAGACTTTGAGCTCTCTAGGAAGTCTCCTTAGAGATGACTTTCTGAAACACTCTCTTGTCTTCTACTGCCTTACAATTAATGTTGTGTGATAATCCCTGGTATTCAAATCCAAGGAGATACTTTTTCATTACTGTAATATTAACTTGAAATTATTCATTATATCAGCACTTGCAGTTTTCATGGCAAGATCAAAAATGCCTATCAGAAGTAATGATTACAAAGTTTTACAGCAATAGTGACCACAGGAAATTAGCATTCTATGCCTTATCACATTCAAACAATTTTACAAGATTGTGAATATTTACAATGGTTTCGATGAATGAAGGAGATTGCCAAGAAAATCCAAATTCTTCAATAATTATATTATTTAATGTTTAAGGGAATATATAAATAACGATGCTAAGAAACTATGTATATTTTCTGCTTTGTTCATATTTTAATAGTGTACTGCTCTTTGCTGTTTCAGTAATTAAGTCTTATGACATTCCAGAAAGCACAAATCGTGCTGAGATGTTTAAGTTTGGAACAACCTCTTGATGTACAAACAAACTAAATTAAAAGAAAGAAGACAGACACTTACCCAGGATCCTAACAAGCTGTTTTGCTTTTACCTTTGAAGCAAAATTGAGCAGAAAAGCAATATGGCCCCCTGAAACTGTTCTAGCCTCATTGTTAACTAGAACCTCCTTTTGAAATTCATTGCCTGCCATTACATTTTCTAAAGAATTTTAATTATTTGCCTGAAAAGAATAAAGATGCTTCAGGCTCCATTTGTTTATCATGGAAGGCCTAAAAAAAAATGAGGACAGAGCTTCCCAGCTCATGCAGGGGTTGCAGAAAGAGAGAGATGACTTTTAATTCGACAAGTTCAGAGAGATTTCTTAGTTTGACGCGCACAGCAGGGGGTCTTTGAGTGCCTGGCAATACTTCAGCATTCTGAGCTTTGAAAGTCTTTCCCTGCAGCAGAAATTGTATCAAAAGCCAATGATAATATTCCCTGCAAGGTAAAGGACCCTATTGAAGATTTCTAGAGCTGTTTATTTATTCATCACAGTTTTTTCTTTTAGGACATACCAGGTGTATAGGTAATAATTTACACAGATACTAGGAAAAGGAAATAAATAAATAAATAGGAATCCCTCGTTAATCCTTCACGTTTCCCTTATGTTTTCCATAGGCCACATTCACCTATAAATTTTTCTGCCATTCCTTGCCCTGTATTCTGCATACAATCTTCACTTCAGATCTCAGCTTTTCCTTATTTTTAATAGAATTGTCATTTCTGTCTGCATTCTACCACCAGCTGAGTACATAAGATTTTTATGGCCATTTCCTTCCACTAAACCCTCAAAGTGATTGATTAATTTTACAGAAGGATATTCAATTTCTTAGGGATCTTTTAAAAATCTTATTTTTCAAGTAGATTTGAGATAACTGCTTCAAAGCCAAGATTAAAGCATTATTTATATTCCAGAGATCAGAGTTTTAATGTTTTGGCGTTACTTCTATCTGAAAAGTATACACATATATTTTTCTTTCTGTTTTCGTTTAGTTTTGTTTCTGCAGCAGAGATGGGACTGTGAGACTCTGACAACCTTTCCCATGTGTCATGTCAATGTCGGCTATCACTTTGGCAAAATCAGCCAGCTCAGTGAAGACAGAAAAACCCTCCTTCCCTCCTGTTTTTTCAGCTGCTGATGGCATTCAAAGTGACCTTCCCTTATAAATATTGGTGAGTGACCACATGGGGAAAACAGTTCCTTGGTGCAGAGAAACTTCTTTCAATAAACTTCAATTTTTTTTTCATATTATGAAACCCCATGTATGCAGGTGATTGGTTTGCATTTTGTTTGTTGGTTTTTTTCTTTTTAATAATAATTTGAAGTATTTAACAACACATTTCTCTAGACTCATGAACATTTATAGTACACTAGCATGTGCTACCTAATCAAACTGCATGATGAAACAATCTTTCAAAATACTGTTTTAGAGAAAGAAATACTTTCTGACAGCAAACAAGAATGAATTCCCTCTTCCTGTTACTTGGCTAAATGATCTGGAATGGAATGAATTTATCATAACACCTCAAATATGGCAAGGTGAAACTTTCCCAAGTGTAGGAATTGAGGAAGGTAGAAGCTAGAGGCCATGTTCTGGAACTCTTCTGATTTGGGAAGTGGGGTGAAATCACAGCCCTTGAGATATTTTGATAGCCACAGGGCAGTCCAGGAATGATGTAGTAACTGTAATAGTTCCATAAGGCTGTCTAAATTACATTCTTTAGTACTGAAAAAGTTTTCAGGTCATTTGAGACCATCTCAGCTGATTTGTCCTGCTTGATACATAACGTGTGTCTAAAGAGATTTTCAGCATTGAAAGTAGATGTGTAGATAGTGAAACAGCCACCCATGGCTCAGAAATATTTACAGTACCATAACAACTAGCACTATAAAGTACATAGATACAAAAAAATATTTAATCTGGCTTGAAACAGTTTGGAAGCTGTAAATATGTGCAGGATTTAGAAATTATTTAAGTATTATATGTATTTAATCTAAAGACATTGCCATAAAGAGTCACTTAGCCAGCTGCCATTCAGTATTAACTATGTTATTGAAATTATCTCCTAATCAGACAGACAACTATGATCTATCATTTATGAATATATGATAAATAATGTTAGTTGGTGTTTGGTTTTTTTTTTTTTTAATTTCTTAACCATATGTGGTTTTGAAGTATGTTAGCTTAAAGGACCAGACAAACTTCAAAAGAAATATTAATGGGAGCATTATCATGGCACCAGCCTAACAAAATAATCCCTTTCCATCAAAGAAACACTTCCAGCAAAAGAAAGTCTGGTATGTGTAGTGTATGTCTCTCTGGCTTAATGAATGAGCTGTGGTGTTATTTAGAAGTTCCTCAGCTATGTAATAGGATTGTCACTGATTTCCTTGGCTACTAGTATTTAGGGGATGGTATCAAGAAGAGAAGGAAGAGGGCAAAAATGGAACAGAACTGCATAAATGACTATGCCCTATCAATATTCTTTCCATATTAACTGTGTGATGGAACCTCACTTATGGGCTTGCTTTTTGCTAGCAGATAAATCCTTATCAGGCTTGACTTTGAGGATTTGTGTTAAGCTAGACTCAAATCATTGTAATAATGATTTCAAAAAGCAAGCAGTAAACAAATGTATTGGATTAATATATTTTCTACAGCTTTTCACCTGGTCACATCATGCTAGTCATGGCCACGTGCTACACCGTTTGCTTCAGTCCCATGCACTGGTAAGGCTGCACACTGTGAAAAGTGAGGGGAGGGTTTAAAAGCATTCATCTTTTGAGTAAGGCCTTCTTTAAATGTGTTTTCATTCTAAAGTTGTCTGTCAACTCATTCTTAGATCTTTAAAAGATGTTGCATAGCTTTCCTGTAGCTGTATGCAGTAACTTGCTGTTTGATCATATTCTGGTATTTGGCACATGTAGCTGCTTTTCTTTAGAAAGGATAGAACTGCAGACAGTCCAACGTTCACAGGCTCTACAGTTTATTGATTTCCATGCAAGATTCCAAGCACAGCCATAGAGATCACAACCCATTATTTTAAATTATAATGCCTTTTTTTTTTTAATCTCGCAAGAGCAGCTGGAAAACTAATAAAAGGTAATTGGATTATCATAACTTTGTTGGAACCACAAAAACTGCTCTGTCCTCACTAAGAGAGTGTTGCAGCTTTGTAGAAGTTATGATGTGACCAGGAGGATCAACTGTAGTTGTTACCATTTCTCTGTACATTTCTGGTAGCTCAAAAAAAATGGTGGCTTTTTACTTTTTGGCCATATCCAGCATTAGAAAGAAATGACAAAGAATGCTAATAATTTGTGATATTATGTTTTCCTGTTTTAATTTATTTTTGGTACAGCTGTGTACTTCAGTGTGACCTACCAGATGGTACCAGAATCAGTAATCTGCTGCTCCCATTGCTTCTTGCACGTTTTCTATTTTGTTCAAGTTTGACATTTTGCAAAAAGTAAGGGGACTTAATTCAGGATCATTAAGAGGAGTAAGTTGTTAAATAAATATATTAAATATTGCATAGTTATACTTACAGATCCTCCCTGTACATGAGGATGGAGTTGAATATGTTCTTGGATTTAACCTGTTGTGTCAAAGTGGAATTAAGCAGCTTCTGATTAATCTTTCTTTTTCTTTTCTTTTTTTTTTTTTTTAAGCATTAACTGTTTTTTTCAGGATTTTGGTAAAAAAAAAAAATTCAGTCTAAGCTGTAACATGGAAAACTTTAAAGACAAGTTTACCTCTTTGAAGCTTGTATCTTACTTACTTAGGAACTATTTAAGAAGGCTTTGTGAGGAAACTTCCTTGCAGCTTGGTTCAAATATTGAGCATTACCTTCCAGTAGTATAAACTATTATTAGTCTTACACAGCATTGCTCTCCCTTAAGTAAAGAACTTTGCTATAAATGCATATACATTTCTCTTTGTATCTGTAAGTTCTTCATTTTTATTTATCGATGTGCCTAAACTCAGGAATCTGATGAAACTGCAGTCATAGCACTCCTGGGTAGTAAATAAAAAAGTCATGCAAACAGCTAACTAATAGAAACACGATGCTTTAGAAGTTCACACTAATAAAACCAGCTTTTCTCTGGAAATCTTGTTTTCTTTGTGCTGTAAGATCACGAATTCCAACTGCAACACCCATTTCCCTGTTCCTCTTGTCTCCTATTACCTTCTTTGTGTGAGAGACAAAAGAGCTGTGCTTAGTTTGCAGCTCCATGAGTGCTGAGTAGCACATCCAGCTCCTTTCAGAATGCCTGAATTCTACCCACATTCTTCTCCCTAGGGCTATTATGTTGCATCTTCATCTCTGAAATTTGTAGGGAATTAATTATCTTTAAGACTTTGACTTATTTTCTGATTTAGTTAACAAGTGACAATCACCCAATTGAAAATTACTAAACAAATGGAGAGAGAGAGGACTGACAGAGTGGGATTTGAGACCTAGGTAAGGCTAAAATGTGCAGGCATTCAGAAAGATCTAAGAAGTAAATGGATCCTCATTGGCAGTAACAGTCATCTAAAAAAAAAAATAATCACAAACGTTTTTCTCAATTAAAAAAGCAAATGTTTGTGGACCATATTTAAGGCTCTTGATTCATTATTTGTTCTTTGTTCAAACAGCAAATAAAATTAAACAAGTCCCCCTGCCCGGAGCAGAGAATACTAGTCAGTGATTGTTTACATAAAATATTCTGAGCTCAAATAAATTCATAGATGATTCTGACTCATCAAAATGTTCATACAGAAATCAACAAAATGCTGGTAAATGCTTGAATAGTACATCTATGCAATTCATCAGATATGTCGTTTAAATTAATTTTAATGCCTTGCAAAAATAAT
>JAOEGS010015152.1:34035-54555 GCA_025447755.1 Corythornis vintsioides
TCTAGGTGCCCCTGCTCTGGCAGGGGGGTTGGACTAGATGATCTTCTAGCTCCCTTCCAACCCCTCACATTCTGTGACTTTGTGTCTCTCCAAGGAGCTGCTTTCCATCACGTCTACCTCTAACCTGTACCAGTGCATAGTGTTGTTCCTACCCAGGTGCTGGACTCTATGCTTATCCTTGTTGAACTTCATTAGGTTTGTCTTTGTCCAGCTTTCCAATCTGTCCAGATCTCGCTGGATGGCAGCACAGCCTGCCAGTGTATCAGCCAATCCAGTTTACTATCATCAGTAAACTTACTGAAGGTGCACTTTATCCTTTCATCCAGGTCAGTTCCCCTAAAAGTAGAAATTAATTTTATACCATTTTTATTGTTCTTTTTGCTTAGCCAGCAGAAGTGTGAAGAGGAAGGCTACATGAGGCCTCTCCAGTGTTTTGGTGTCAGAATATCCATGGTCAAATAGAGTTTCTTCATGTAGTGAGATGGACTTGATGATCTTAGAGGTCTTTTCAAACCTTAATGATTCTAAAAGATAAATGTTTTGTCCAGTTTCTGTAGGGACACATAGACTTTTCACTTCTATACCCATACCTTCCCCAAAAGGCATCCCTGGAATATTACAAGAAGAAAGTACTTTCATTTTTTTGAAGTAGCAGTCATCTCTTCTTGATTTACAAGAGGGATCAAAGAGAAACTCTCTCAAATGAGGCTGCTCTCACATAACTCTGCTGTGTCTCTAGTTGGTGAGCCTTTTGGGCAGAGGGTTTTTTTTTTTCTCATGGGCATATAACACCTTCAAATATCAACTGAAGTATTAATACACACAATAGAGGCAGGAGTTCTTTTAGCCCTCAGAAGAGCATTTTTTAATGCAGTCTTTTTTCAGTGAAAATGAAATTCACCCTTTGTGCCTTGTACTAAACACAACAGACAGAATACAAACACCTAATTAGAAAGAAAAGGCTTGATGTTTTACTAGGGCCATCCTGAAGAACATTTGAGTTTTAAAGGAAATAATAAATAAAAATAAAATCTACCAGAGGAGTAATTGGCTATTTCAGTTATTGTCCACTGTTGCATGTTTTTGAATTATTTAATATCTTTCATTTATCCAATCCACCTGCAAATGTGAACAGAAAAGGGAAAGGTTTATTTTTTTTTACATCTGTGCAGAAAGTCCAAGCTTCATAGAATTTCAGTGACTGAAGAGAGTAGAAAGGAAAAGAAATTTTACAAGTAAATGTTTCTGCAATTTTATAGAAAGGAAATAATCCTTCTGAGTCCTTGCTGCAAGAAAACAAACAAACAAACAAAAAAAACAAACAGCAATTGATAGTTTCATTTAAAATTGTTTTATATGTTGTCTTTTACCAATGGACTGTACATCACATTTCAGTCTGGCTTTCCATGGAAGCTGTATAAGTGAAAACAGTAAACAATATTAACCATATTAAAATGTAATAGAGAAGTGCAATTTGCTAAGCCATTACCAGTGGAAAAAACATTTCTTCACAAAACAAACACTTCTCATAGGTCAGACCTTTCAGTCTAACTGCCTTGATGGACCCACACAATTTTCACACCAGAGCAATGGGAACAGTAATTCCTTATTTTGCCATACACTAAAAATCATAGATGTAGGCATTTGGTTGATCCTAAGGCACAATAATGTTAATAAAAATAATAAAAAGTCCATCCTACTCAAAGGTCTCTTCAGGTCTGGAAAATACAGTGTGCCCAAAATCCTGTAGTTAGTTACATGAGGTAGAAATAGGCTTTGTCATCCTATGTCAGTGCACTGTTTCTTTCAATACAAGATCATTAAAGAGAGAAAGTATGATGTCCATGAGGAGTATTTCTACAGTGACTGCTGTGAGGATTTTATATTTAACATTCACATGATAGTACACTGACTGGCAATAGAAGCTGGGAGCTGCTACAGAATTAGAACACCGAAAAACCAAAAAGACAGGTTTTGCTTTGGTAATTTCAAGCACTGTAGGAATTTATCTATATGCACTAAACTGAACTTGGTTAAAGTCAGTAAGGACACATGTTTATTGCTGTCAATAGTGATGTCCAGATGGAGATCAATGACTAGTGCTGTCCCTCAGGGTTCTTTACTGAAACCAGTGCTGTTTAATATCTTCATCAGTGACACAGACAGATGCAGATGACATGCCTGAAAGATGGGATGCCATCCAGAGGGATGCTTGAGAAGTGGGCCTGTGTGAACCTCATGAAGTTCAACACACACAAACAGAAGATCTTGCACCTGGCTTGGGGTAATCAATGCAAGCTTTGGGATGAAGGGATTTAAAACAGGTCTGTGGAGAAGGATTTGGGGGTAGTAGTAGACGAAAAGTTGGATATGAACTGATAGTTAGCTGCCAGCCCAGAAAGACATCCATATGCTGGGCTACATCAAAAGAAGTGTGGCCAGCAGACTGAGGGAGACAATTCTGCCCCTCCATTCTGCTTTGGTGTGACTCCACCTGTAGTACTGTGTCCAGCTGTGGAGTCCACAGGACAGACATGAACCTGTTGCAGTGTGTCCAGAGGGCCACAGAAATGATCAGAGGGCTGGAACACTGGTTGTTGTGACCAAAGTGCATGACCCGGCCCTTGGCTTTGTTAACCCTCATACAATTGACCTCAGCCCATTGCTCCAGCCTGTCCAGATCCCGCTGCAGAGCCTTCCTACGATCGACAATTGTGCTTCATTTTGTGTCATCTGAAAATTTACTGAGGGTACATTCAATTCCCTCGTCTAGGTCATTGATGAAGATATTAAGACAGGTCCCAAAACTGAGCCCTGAGGGACACCACTTGTGACTGGTCGCCAACTGGATTTTACTCCATTCACCACCACCCTCTGGGCTCGGCCACCCAGCCAGTTTCTAACCCAGAGAAGAGTCCTCCCATCTATGCCATGAGCTGCCAGCTTCTCCAGCAGGATGCTGTGGGAAATGGTGTCAAATGCCTTACTGAAGTCCAGGTAGACAACAGCCACCTTGCCCTCATCCACTAGGCAGGTCACCTGATCACAGAAGGAGATCAGGTTAGCTAAACAGGACTTGCCCTTCATGAACCCATGTTGGCTGGGCCTGATCCCTCCGTTGTCCTGCACTTGCCGTGAGATCACCCCCAAGATGAACTGTTCCATGACCTTTCCCGGGACCGAGGTCAGGCTGACAGGCCTGTAGTTCCCTGGATCATCCTTCCTGCCCTTCTTGTAGATGGGTGTCACATTGGCAAGTTTCCAGTCATCAGGGACTTCCCCAGTTGACCAGGATTGCTGATAAATGATGGAGAGTTGGCCTATTGGAAGAAATGAACAATTCATGTCCTTTATCTTCTTATGTGACAGCCTTTTGAGTCTTTTGAATGCTGTCTTCTGCATTTGTCTGTGAAAACAGTCTTTATGATCTCTGCAACAAGGATATCTGAGATTCAAGCTCTTGCAGTTAATTCCTTCATACTGTTTTTCACAAGGACAAGTGGTAGGATCCATCTGAAGCTTTTACCTGAAAAGAATTCTGACTTCCATGTACTGAAGGAAGTTAACTTGCCTGTGTTCTTTCTTAAACATCACACTTCTCTGGAAACAAATCTAAAAAAAAAAAAAATAAATTGGATGTTATAATGAGGACATGACCTTACAAGAACAGTCTGTTTTCATCAGAAGCTGAAAGACCCAAGGAACTGCCAGTTCCCTCTCAAAGATGTCTGGTGTGTAAAAGAACACCATAAAAATCACTCTTTTTCTTATGAAAGGTCCACTTGGCTACAGTTCAAGCAGAAGCAGTGGCTTTCCCATGAACTACTCATTTTTTACATTTGCCATGTAGCCACCTGGAGCTCCTTTCATACTTCTTCTAAATATTATGCTCTTCCTGAAGTGTCTATAAAGAGTATAGTAATTGAGAAGTCAAGCTCTGAGTCTTTACTTAATGGAGAGTGTGAAGAACTCCTCCAGCTCATTTCAAGAGATACTATTTGGAATTGTTACCGTGTAAGTTTGCAAAGGGACAGTCACATCACAGAAAAAAAAATTATCCAAACCTGTTATTCTTCAGGATGTTTGTATATTGTCTCACATCACTGTACACCTCAACATCTGTTCTGGTTTGAGCTAGAATAGAACTGTTTCTCTTCAGTCATTTTAATTCCCAGCTCATTCTCTGCTAACTAACCTCACTTTCTGAACTTAACTGTATATTGTTGCAGCCAGTGTCTGCTTCTGGCAGTGGTAACACTTGATGTTTATGGTCACCACTAAAGACTGCAGAAAGGCTCTTGCTTATACTTGCTCCTGTGCAGATCAAGGCCACAGCTGGATCTTGTCTAGCACATTGGGGGGTGCAGAAAGTAAAAGGCTGCACCTGCAGGAAAGGGAAGACAGGACAGGTGGCCCTAAATTGACCAATAATGTATTCCATTCCCATCGTATTCAGCATAAAGCAATGAGGGTGATCAGGGTCAAGTTCTCTTCTTCAGTGGCCAGTGTCCAAGGAGGACTCTGCTCTGCTTTCAATCCCAGTCTATGTGTTTCTGAATCCAGTTCCAGAATCCAGCTCCTGAATCTGATTCCTGGCTGCCACTGAGTCCAGTCTGGAACTTCCCCAGTGTCTGCCTATAGCATCAGTGGCAGCAGTGATGTAATTACCATCATGTCAGTTGGGTTTGATATTGGTTTTTTCATGTGTTTGTATATATTTCACGTATATATTTCATTGAAGCTGTTTTAGAATTCTTTTCCAGTCTCTCTCTCTTAGTCCCTTTTTCTTCCCCATTGGGAAGGGAGAGGGGTTAATAGAGAGCATCCATCATTCACCTGGTGACCAGTCCAGCCTTAACTCTTGACAAAATCTTATCTAACTCTTTGTCTGCTTCTGGCATATATTTCCAGCAACAGATACGTCGAAGTATTGTGTAATACACATTCAGAGTAATGCATAAGACTGCTAAATCTGACAGGAATCAGCTAACCTCAGATAAAAATTCCTGTCAAATTCTAATTCATTGCAGTTCATATGCATTGAAACATTTTTAAAGAGTTGGGATTTTTTTTTTTTTTCATTTTTCTTGGAAGGCAGAGAACGGTTGTTTTGATTTTCTTAAGAAACACATATTTTAATTTATAGTCAGTGAATACAGAGAACAGTTACAATAAGAGAGCATTATCACTTCCTGATCCACTGCATGCCCCTCTGCACTTCATTGATTAGTGTAGTAGTAGTAAGTGATTAGTTGATTAATAGTGTTGAAGTCAGGTTAATAGAAGTTACTAGTAGCTCTCAAGATATCTTCCTGTCTCTCTCTTCTTAAATGCTCCATGGCTGTAAGTATCACATGATAATAATAAAACCTGTGAGAAAGGTTGACAGTTATAAGCATTACAATTAAACACTCAACATTAAATGTATAATCAGTTATCTCTTTGTTCTTGGACTGAAGAAATAAATAGGTTCGTTTGATTTTATTCTTAATTTGTATCTTTCAATAACATTCTGTCATTTCTCTCAACACTAAAGCTAATATTACTTTTATTTCAGTGATTTTGGTTTCTCCACTTTGTCACCTGTGTCTAAAATACTTATTTTTCTGAGCTCAGATGTTACTTATAAACGTCATAACAAATGGCAATGCACAATTATTTTTTAAGTGTTTCTTTTTATTTTTTTTATAATAAATCTGTTTTGAGATAATAATAAATACTATTTATTCACAAAGATTTGTTCCAGAACAAAACATTGCCTAATGCTTTTTCAAATCAGAACTTATGCCCAGTGATTCTAGTGGCTTTATCATTCTGTATTCAGCAGAGCAGGATTTCTTCTCAACCCCAAATCTGACAGTCCAAAGAGGTGAGAAACACATCATGAGACAGCAGATGTACCATAATACTGCAAAGCATTAGTCTATATAACCAGTGTTATACTTCTAGTTTTACATGCCAGTGTGTCATTATTTGTCCATCTCCTTAACAAAGATGTCTTCCTGCCATGCTTAATTTCATCTCTGGAATTATGATTTGAGCAAAATTCAACATGATGCCCATAACCTGAGTGATGTGTTTAGTTTTTCCCTGACATATAGCTGTTTAATAGTTCTGACTCTTAGAGAAATAGTGCTTTTCAGTTCCCAAAATATTATATGTTAAATACAATTTCATTTGATTCCAATTTAATTGCATTTCTTATAAATACTTAGTAATGCACATAGCAATAATTGGTGCCATGTTTTATTTACACAAAGTAGATATAAATAGGACATTGAAACATAGAAAACTGCTGATTTTTAAGTCAGTGGTTACTACTAAATTGTTCATCAAAGTGAGTCAAATTATTAATTCACTGAAAGTGGAGGAGAAAGTTTCAAAAACAGAAATTATTATCCATTTTTTGCAATAATTATATGGGTATTTAAATTATTTCAAATATTTTTTCTTCCAAAGATTAAACAACCCATGCTTATGTATTACAGAAACAGAACAATTTGTTTTTAGAGGCGCTCATTAGTACATGGTCAAATTTTAGTTTATCTTTTAAAGCATTAAACAAGTCGCTACATTTATTTGTGTGATCTTCATAGATTTCTATTCCCACTTACTAAAAGGAAATCTTGAATCTATTGTTTAATTGTAAATATTGTCTCTTTTTTTTCCCATTTTGTTTTTGTTTTGGGTTTTTCTGCATAAGGACATGCATATTTTTCTGTATTCCTCCATGTTATATGTGTTAGAAGCTACATAAAAGATCTGGAAAATTATATTATTTTTCATTATGCCATCCTTCTGACACACGTAGAAACTAAATTACAAACTTTCTTCTGATTTGCCAGAAGTTATGACCTTGATTTAATATGTTAATTGCTAAATATCCCTACAAATTATTATATATATCTAGTCAAGAATAACACCTCTGCTAGTGTCAGAAGTCATGCATGGATTAGCACAAATGTGAGGAAGTGATAAAAATTTTTTACTCTCTGTATTACTCTTTTTATTCAGAGATAGTGAAACATTCCTTCTCACAGCTTACATGCAAAAAAAAAGTAAAAATTCCTTTAATATTTAAACTTTTAACATTATTTTCACTAGAAAAATATGTAAAGCCTTCTGCACATATTTGTTCTTCTGTTCATTTTCTTGGTGATCATAAATAGCTTCTGTATGACTTGACAGATTGGATGTTCCCTCCTGAATTAAGTTCAGGCCATTTGTTGGATAGCAAGGGGAAACTCGTATGACAGATGCCTGCACTGGTGTCAAGGGGTAGCAAGTTTCCTTTAAAACTTCTTCTTTTCCCTGCCTGTGGCAAAAAGGGTTGGTGCAGGGGAAATGGGGGCTGGGGCCATCTGGGGCCTGCTGGTCATTGAAGGGAAGAGCCACCACCAAATTTTTTTTAGACTGTTTTTAAGTTTCTGTTTATTTTGCTGTTCAACATTTATTGTTCCACATTGCATTTTATACAAAATATCTATCTATATATATATATTCTTTAATAGGTCTGACACAATTTAAGATAATATCTGTCCAAACCAGGACAACTGGCAAGCTTAGAAAAGTTCTAATAGCACAATAGTTGCTCTTCAGCAATTATTCCTCTGTTAACAAAAACCCATTTTCCTAAGGATATTTAAGAGTATTAGTCCAGTTCTAAAGTTATGTCTAGATTTAGTGTAATACAAAAATTGTTCAGACTTGCATTTAAAACTATGTCTGTATAGTACTTTAAATTTTCTGTAGATGTATGTATTTGAAAAAATACTGTACTTTTATGACACTCATTTAAAAATGCAGTATTAAAAAGTATAAATCTACTACATGACTACTTACTGATACATACTTCTGTTATTGCTTGTAGCTTCAGAAATTTATTTTCCAGGGGAATATAAAGCCCGCATCTCAAACAATCTCTAAGAATAATCTTTTTCTGACCTGTCTACAAAAATGAATATTTATGTTAAACAACAGCAGGTTTCTAATAGGAAGCAAATGCATTGTTGACTGTACATGCCTTTAAGAGTTTAACAGTATTGTCCATATCAAATGTTGTTTCCCAAATTAAAATGGAAATTTAAACATTTGAAAATAAATTTGTAGGCAAATACTTGCACCAGATCCTTACATGGTTATTTTCACAGGAATAGCAAATGATAATTGTCTTCATTCTTACTGTCATACAACTGAATACAGAACTTATTAATGCCCTTTGCCTGTATGGATTCATAATTGCCACTGCATTGGCTGAAACAACATGACTATCTGTCTAGCAGCAGCACTCCCTGACTCCATTATTAACATGCTGGAGACTAAATTGCACTTTGATACTAGAAGCCACCTGGTAAAAGAACAGGCTGTGAAAGTGGCAACATCACTAAAAAAACAAAAATTTAGAAAGAGAGGAGAGTGCCTTAGGTTTAGTTTTGTGAACCATCAGCCTGCCTGTGAAACCCAGAGAAAGATTCAGCAAGGGAAGGAACAAAGCCATAAGCAAATGAGGTTTGCTCAAATGAATTCACAGCACCTACCTCTAAGTAAAACTTTAAATCCAGATAGTCAGTGTGTGGTTTAAAGTGTTTGACTCTTATTACACACGTATTTATTTTTCACACAAAATCACAGAATCATGCAGTTTGGAAAAGACCCTTGGGATCATCGTGTCCAACCATTAACCCTGCTTGCAAGTTCACCCCGAGACCATATCTCCCAACACCACACCCAGGGATGGCGATTCAACTGCCTCCCTGGGCAGCCTGTTCCAATATCCCACCAGTCTTTCCATGAAGAACTTCTTCCTAGTGTCCAGTCTAAACCTGCCTTGATTAAGCTTGAAGCCATTCCCTCTAGTTCTGTCACTAATTACCTGAGAAAAGAGACCAGCACCAACCTCTCCACAATGTCCCTTCAGGTAGTTGTAGAGAGTGATGAGGTCTCCCCTCAGCCTCCTCTTCCTCACACTAAACAGACCTAACTCCTTCAAACCATCCTCATATGATCTATTCTCCAGTCCCTTGACCAGCTTCGTTGCCTCCTCTGCACCTGCTCCAGGACCTCAATATCTTTCTTGTACTGAGGTGCCCAGAACTGAACACAGTGCTCAAGGTGAGGCCTCACCAGTGCTGAGTACAGGGGGACAATCACCTCCCTACTTCTGCTGCTCACACTATTTCTAGTACAGGCCATGATCCCGTTGGTCTTCTTTGCCTCCTGGGCACACTGCTGGCTCATATTCATTCACTTGTCTATCAGAACCCCCAGATCCCTCTCCTCAAGACAGCTCTCCAGCCACACGTCCCTGAGCCTGTAGCTTTGCATGGGGTTGTTGCAGCCCATGTGCAGGACCTGGCACTTGACCTTGTTGAAACTCATCCCATGAACACTAGCCCAGAGATCCAGTCTATCTAAGTCTATCTGGAGGGCCTCCCTGTCCTCACGGAGATCAACACTCCCACCTAATTTATTGTCATCTGCCAATTTACTGATGATAGACTCTATGTCCTCATCAAGATCATCAATAGAGATGTTAAATAGAAAAGGCCCCAAGACTGAGCCCTGAGGAACACCACTTGTGACCAGCTGCCAGCTGGATTTATTACCACTGGCCACTGCTCTCTGGGCCCAGCCAGCCAGCCAGTGCTTGATCCAAAAGATCATATTCTCGTCCAGGCTACGAGCAATCAGTTTCTCCATTAGCAATCTATGGAGATTAGGGTCAAATGCTTTCTGAAAGTTCAGGCAGACCACATCCACAGCCTTTCCCTTGTCCAATAGTTGGGTCATCTTGTCATAGAAAGAGATCAGGTTTGTCAGGCAAAGTCTTCCTTTCCTAAACCCGTGCTGACTGGGCCTGATCTGTTGATTATCCTCCATATGGCTTGTAAGAGCACTCAAGATGATCTGCTCCATGACCTTTCCTGGCACCGAGGTCAGACAAAAAGGCCTACAGTTACTTGGATCCTCCTTTCTGCCTTGTAGATGGGTGTCACATTTGCTAACCTCCAATCCATTGGGACCTCCCCAGGACTTCAGATAAATAATGGAAAGTGGCTTGGCAAGCACATCTGCCAGCTCTTTCAGCACCCTATGGTGTAACCCATCCGGTCCCATAGATTTGTGTGATTCCAAGTGGCATAGAAGGTCACTGACCACCTCCTCATTAATCCTGATAACCTCATCCTGTTCTCCCTCCCTGTGTCCCAGCTTATGAGGCTGGATGTCCAAGGGATAGCTTGTTCCACTGCTGAAGACTGAGGCAAAGTAGGTGTTAAGCACCTTTACCTTCTCCTCATCCTTTGTTACGAAGTTTCCCTCTGCATCCAATAAAGGATGGAGATTTTCCTTAATTCTCCTTTTGTTGTTGATGAATTTATAGAAACATTTTTTATTATCCTTAACAAGCATAGCAAGGTTGAGCTCTAGCTGTGCTTTGGCTCTCCTAATCCCTGCATTGCTTCACTACATCTTTATAGTCTACGTGAGAAACCTGTCCTCTCTTCCAACAGTCATAGACTCTCCTTTTGTTGTTGAGGTCCAGCCAAATGTCCCTATTTAGCCAGGCCAGTCTCTTTCCCCACCTGCTCATTTTTCAACAGGTAGGGACAGCCTGCTTCTGCGCCTGAAAAACTTCTCTCTTGAAGTATGTCCAACCTTGCTGGACTCCTTTATCCTTCAGCACATCCTCCCAAAAGACTCTGTCAGTCAGTCTCCTGAACAAGTCAAAGTTTGCCCTCCAGAAGTCTAAGGTGGCAGTTTTACTAACCCCTTTCCTTGTTTCTCTAAGGATTGGAAACTCATTCATCTCGTGATCACTATGCCCTAGATGGCCTCCAGCCTTTATGTCCCCCACAAGTTCTTCCCTGTTCACAAGGAGCAGATCCAGGAAGGCACCTTCCCTGGTTGGCTCATTTATTAGCTGCATGAAAAAGTTGTCCTCCACACATTCCAGAAACCTCTTGGATTGTTCCCTCTCTGCTGTGTTGTACTCCCAGGTGATATCTGGGAAATTAATGTCCCCCACAAGCACAATGGAAAGAGAATGTGAGATTTCTCTCAACTGCTTGTAGAAATTTTCATCCATCTCCCTCCTTTGATTGGAGGGTCTATAGCAGACTCCCATGATAATATCAGCTTTATTAGCCCTTAACCTAATCCAAACAGACTCAACCTCCTCGTCGCTATACTTGATTTCTGAGGTCTCGTGACATTCTCTAACATATAGGGCCAATCCACCACCCCTCCTTCCCTGTCTGTCTGTCCTGAAGAGCTTGTAGCCTTCCATTGTGGCACTCCAGTTATGTGTGGCATCTCACCACGTTTCTGTTATAGCAACTACATCATAGTTTTCCATCTGCAGAATGACCTCCAGTTCCTCCTGTTTGTTACCCATGCTACGTGCATTAGTGTAGATGCATTTCAGCTGGGCCACCTTTTGTAAGGGAGAAGCCCTAATACCTTCCTGGTGATACTTAGATGTTTCCACAGTAACTGACCTCTCAACAACCCTTGTTCTCTGTCTGCAACTTGATGTGACATTTTGATCATTAGATAATTCACAAGATTGTTTGATCTTACTACTTCTTTCCTCCCCTACAAGCAACAACATATTGCATACTGGCTCCTCTCTGGTGATTCCGCTTTTACCCCCACCCCCTTTCATACCTAGTTTAAGGCTCTGCCTATTTCCATTTCCCCTCCCCCTTCGTATCTAAAGAATACTTTGAGTCCCACCAGCTCATGGCCAAAGGTCCTTTTTGCCCTTTGTGTCATCTGAACCCCATCTGGTTTCAGTAGACCAGGTGTCCTGTAGATCTCCCCATGGTTAAAAAACCCAAACCTAGGCTACTGGCACCACCCCTTTAGCCAAGTATTAATCTGCTGCACTTTGTCAAACCTACCACTATTTTTCCTTGTAATTGAAGGAATAGAGGCAAACACAACCTGTGCACCTGATCCTTCTAGCATCCGCCCCAGTGCCCTAAAGTCCCTTTTGATTGCTTCTGGCTGTCTCTCTACTAACTCATCACCCCCAATCTGCATAACCAGAAGTGGGTAATAGTCCATGGGTTTGACCAGATCAGGAAGCTTCTTGATAACATCTTTAAGTCGGGCTCCAGGAAGGCAGCAGACTTCCCTGTGGGTCAGATCAGGGCGGCAGGTAGGGCCCTCTGTTCCCCTCAGGAATTGTCTTCAATTACAATTACCCTCCTTTTTTTCTTAGATGAAGAAGTCCTAATGCATGTATCTGAGCGATTGACCCTAGACAGCCCTATCGGTGAACCCCCACCTGACTCTTCCTTTGCATGGCTCTCATTGTCTAGAGCTCCATACCTGCTTTGCAGGGGCAACCAGGCAGGTGAGGGAGGCCGGGCATGGATTTTTCTTCCTCTCCTGACAGGCACCTGCTTCCATTCCTCCCTATCCTTTAGGTTCCCCCCTTTTGCCTGATGGCCAGAGTGGGGGGATATTCTGCTCTTTGTGGAGCTTGCTGCTTGCCATTCAGGAAGTGACTCCACCAATCTATCTCTCTCTCCGACTCCCAAACACTCCTCAGCCTTTCTGCTTCCTCCTGGTGCTGAGAAGATCGTTCACCTGGTCACACCTGACACAAGTGTTACCTCCACATTAAGGGCTTCTTAAACCTTGAGGGCACAGTTAAAAGCTGATTAACGTTAACAGCTGATTAATATTGTTTAAAATCCCCACTGCTGAGGGTGGCTCTGCCCACCCTCTCTCGGGTGACCACCCCCAAGCTGCCAGTGCTGGCTCAGGATTGGTCGCTGTAGCTGGCTTAAAAAAAGCCCCCAAAAGAGCTTTTTGGCAGCCTTTTTTTTTCTGTAGATTCCTTCCCCAAGTGCAGTCTTACCTGCTCCGAAGCTGGTGTCCACAGCAAATGGCTTTTCATATATATGTATACAGTCTACTTTGAGCTGGAGGGCCGGGAACTATTCTGTGCATTGTAGCATACTCACTCCAGTGGTGCCTAGAAAGTCGACCTTTCTGTGCTCAGTTTCTGTCAGTGTTCATCTAGTCCAAATGAATAAGCTGCTATATCTTTTTTTCCCCTGTGAATTAATGACATCTTCCTCAGCAGCAGAAAATCTCTGTCCCTGACTTTTCAGTGAATAGAGAAATTGCTTGTGCATATTTTTTTCAGTAGAACCAGCCTATCTCCTCTCACACTGAATCTTGTCTGAGCCACAACAACAACAGGACAAAGAGAGTTCATCTTTTCCATGCCACACATCCTGAGCTGTGATGTCAGACCCAGATCAGCACAATATAAATAAATTATTTTGAGAAACTTCAGAAAACTGATGAGATTAACATTAGCTGTCTTGAAATATAGAACATTTATACACATACAGCATGAACTTTTCTAAAGACTGAATTGTGTAGGTAGCCTCTAAGAATAAAGGAGAAATAAAATGTACTCCTATGTGTCCTTCTTTTTCTGTTTTGAGTAAAGATATTTCCTTAGAGTTTTGTTGCTGTTGCTGCTTTCAAACATAAGCATTCAGATAAAAGGCAACATGGGATTATTTTGAGATGGTGAAATAGAAATCAAAGAGAATTTTCAACAGGTCAGCAGCCCGTATGGCTGACTGAAAACTAGAGCCCCCATCTGCTGAAATTTTGATAAAATATTTGAGTCTTTTCTTGAAAAAAAAAAAAAAAAAGTACGACTAAAGGTTTCTTGTCATTTGAATGAGAATATTTCTGTAGCTCAGTAAATCATTTGGTCATACTTCTTCCCTCCCCCCAATTACAGAGGTGAAAAGAAAGTGAATAGAAGAATTTTGTGATCTTGCAGGTGAATAGTACACAGCACATAGGCAGACAGAAAACCCATTATTTTATGATACAGATTTCTACCTTAGTAAGTAGCAAGAGATGCATCCAAATAATCACATTCAAAACAGTTTGGGACAATTGTCCTGTACTACGGAGAGGCCTGGATCTGAGGCAGCAGAAGGTCTCAACTGGCTCTCAAAATCAGAGAGAAGCTTTGCCTCCAAATGAGTATCAGTGACATCGATTGCAGTGCATTATGTGGAAGTTCCTTTGTAGCTTTTTATACGAGACATAGGATGTGATTAATGGATGTCAGTTTCCTAGCCTTTATAGAGTTTAAGTAATTCCAAAAAATATGTCAATTGTGAGTGATACAACAGTTTGGCTTTTTAATAGCAGAAATCATGTCTATGGGCCCGTTTTTCTTTGCTTGTTAGATGTGATCTCAGCATTCCCATGAATTTCCTTCATGTAGGAACAAATGTAGATCTTCAATACCTAGCCAGAAGTGTGCTTTTCCATTATAGATTTGTATTAAAATCTATTAAACATTTCATCTTGTTTTTAAAGATGCTTTCTTTTTAGCTGTGGTAATTGTGTCAAATATTTTAGAGACAAGACTGAATCACATTTTATATGTTGGGGGTTTTTTTCTTATAATTTCAGTCTTTCTTGCAAATAGGGAGTATTACCCTTGTTACTGAATTGTTCAATATCAATGAACCAGGTATCTAGTAAATAAAAATCAACAAATGTTATTAATCACATCCAAATTGACTTAAGAGTATTTGTAGACTGTTATATAAAAATGTATTCAGAGGTACCCACAAAATAATCCAATGTAGACTTGAACCAAGACTTTAGTCAACTTCCACACTTGGTTCAGCAGAAGCAATGTTTTACATTTGTAATAATTTTGGAAATATTAAATGGAATTTGCCAGCTTACTGATAAAAAGAAAAATCAAAAGTAGAAAACATAGTATGTTCAGAAATATTTTTTTTCATAATTTTTCATATTTTCAGTCTTCTGAATAATATCAGCTGCAGTTTGGTTCATTATGAAAGTTCATAAGTGTCATCACTGTTTTTCAGTGTTTGGCTGACCAGTACAGAGTTTATTTTTTCCTCATCATGATGGTCATAATTCATGGTCAGTGGCAATAATAAGAACAGTAGCTAATGAGCATAGCTTTATGTCACTTTTTTTTTTTTTTTTTCCCACAAACCTACTTCATGAATATTGCCTTTTAAAAATCAAAACAGGGTATGCTTCAATACCCAGCTAACAGAAGATTCAGGCTAGATCAAACAGAATAAAATGTCTCTGGACTTCACTTTGATTTCAGTATTAATTCAAAAGACAAAAGATTAAATAATCACCTCATTGAGGACACTTGCACAGCTTCTAGACTTTTTAAGTGCCAGGAGTTTATTTCAGGTAAATAATTAAGCTGTCAAATCCCTCAACTGAGAAATGAAAGCTGAAAAAAAAGTATTTCCTTGCAAAGTTTAATGTTTTTCCTTATACAGGGAAATCAGCTGAACAACTTGGCTTTCTCATGTATAAGTTTCAGCTTCAGCCTCAGACAGTGCAGGCACTTCATACAAGAGCATGCATCTTTGTGCTGTTGTGCATACATTTTGTGCATCTTTGTCCTGGTTTGAGTGTGAACAGAACTAATTCTGTTCAGTGATTTTGCCTTTCAGCTCAGTTCCTCTAAGTGCACTGTCTGAAGTCAGCAGCTTGTGTTCACAGGCAGTGTCTGCTGCTGGCAGTGAGAACACACCACTTTTAGAGTCACTACCAAGGATGGTTGTGCAGACCAAGGCCACTGCTGTATCTTGTGTGCCAGAATGGAGGTTGCAGAAAGTGAAGGGTGGCACCTGCAGGGAGGAGGGGGCAGGACCAGCATTCCGTAGGTGTTGTATTTGGTATAAAGCTGAGGGATCACAAGGGTCTCGCCCCTCTCTTTGACCTATTGGCCCCCTTTTCCAGGTTTGCTCAGCTTGTCACAAATCCTCTTCCAGTTTCTTCCTTGGAGTGTCTGAGAAGGACTCTGTCTGTTCTGCCTTTGATCCCCATCTGTGTTTTCCTGAGCCTGGTACCAGAATCCAGCTGTTGAACACAGCTCCTGTCTACTGCTCAGTGTGAGACTCTGCTGGTGCCTGCTCCACAGCATCAGTGGTGGCAGTGACATAATTACCACTGGGTTGGGTTTAATACTTGTTTTGCATATATATGTATATATTCCATTTATTATTATTATTTTAGTTTTCGTTAAAGCTGTTCTAGTGGCTGAAGAGCAGACAGACAGTGAGGGACCTGGGAGTACTGGTTGATAACCAGCTGAGCATGAGTCAGCAGTGTGCCCAGGCAGCACAGAAGGCCAATGGGAATCTGTACAAAATAGCATATTTAGGAACCTTCTATATCTCAGAGACTTCAGAGGAAAAGATTAACTAATATACCTAATTAATGAGGTATTTTGAACTACCAGAAATTAAACAGCAGGAATATCCCTTTCACTGTTTCTAAAAGGCATTTACTAGTTTTTATCTGGTTTAGTTTTGAGAGTTTAGCAGTCACAGTTCATCCTGGGATTTTAATGTTAATTTACAAGTTAGGTTCTTAATATTTGTTAATTAACAGTTCATTCTCTCATCCAAACTGCAGAGTTCCCAGAGGATTGGCTAACATGTCCCTAAAGTTGTGCCATACAAAACTATTGCACCTGGTATAGCATTGATAGGCTCTGCGTGTCCATGGGATCTGGTTCATTCTGAAGCATAATTTATTAGTGCTTTATTTTTCTCTGTGTTTAATAAATTCTTAGCCTTGATGTTCCATAGGTCATTCCTCTGTATCTTGGTGGTTATATGCCAGGATCAATTGTCTGACAGAACTGAATTGTTATGGGGGTCAAGAAGTCTATAATCGTTAATTAATAAATTAATTAGAGTAGTACTATAATCTTGTTGTTCAGCTCTTTTGATGATTTTTAACACCCTTCATTTTTTAACTCCGTATTCCTCAATTTAATATATTTTCATAGATATTAATGTTTATATTGAAAAAGGTATTTATTCTTTCTACTTGTTTGTGAGCACAAGATTTCAATTTATTTTCAGTGCAGAATGTAGTTACAGAAATGCAATTAAATTGTCTCAAATTTTGCAGTAACATTGGTATACGACTGTGCAATTTAAGCCTTATAAATGACTGAGGGTCTTGATTTTGCAAATGAGACATTGATTAGTATATACAGTACAGAATAAATTAAGACTCCAAGTCAATTTTAATGGCAGCTTATAATTAACCATTAAGCAGGACAGTATAGACTTCCTCAGTGTTAACTGACAGGTTTTTAACCAGATCCATTCAGAAGCACCTTGAGAAAGGGGAGAAAAAATGGGAGAAATAAATTAGCTAAATTTGATTGATGCCAGTTGATAGCACAGATGTAGTTTTGGTTTTATTCAACTCATTCTGTTTGCAGAATTATGTCTTTCATCTGACACATACTTTGTGAACGGGTTATACCTGTGTGAACTTCCCTCATTCTCTTTTCTGGAAGCAACACATTCTACAGTCCAGAGTTCCTTGATCCAGCTGAGAAAAGGTTGGGAACAAATTTGTACTAGTTGGCAAAAGGACTCAATAGTCTCAAACAATAAAGCCCATGACTTTTTGTAAGATCAGAATGCTTATAACTGCAAATTCTATTCACTGACATCACTGCAATTACTGTTACCAGACAGTGAGATGTATATAATTAAATTTGAGAAGTGTGTAGTTCAGAATTTGTGACTCACAAAGGAGTGTTTCTAACAAACAAACCTCAGTAAAAGTAAAAATACATAGTAGCAGCATTTCTGAGATTCAGAAAAGGTACTTCATGTACTTAAGCAGCTGTCATTTCAAAAATACGGATTTGTTAAGGGATTTTTGTAGATTTTTCATTGAGGAAAACAGAAGTCTGGAAACTTCAGTGAGTAGGATGCCTTTGGCAGCCAAGCATATAAAAATATGGTGCATGGGGTGACTTTTACTACTTCTGCTATTTAAACTCCTATTTTCATGAGCTTATTAGCTACTAGTGATCCCTAAGGAAAAATACAATTAAAACTTAATCGTACTAAAAGCTGAGGCTCTTCTGATTCAGCGAACTTGTAATCTTTTATATTTAGTAGTTTACTTGTAAATGTCCTATTACTAAGAATGCAAGATACATAAATTAGCTTTGTTTTGCAATAATGCTGCTCCTCCAAACTGAGATGGTAGATTTTTCTATATGTCTGAAGACACTAAGGAATTCCAAGTGGATGCATTATTTATTTATTTATTTATTACATCAGAGCAGAGCTTTTATTCTATTTAGTATTCTTACTGCACTCCCTTCCCATAGACAGTCCTGTTCTCCACAGAAGATTCAGACAGTTAAGAAAAGGTATGTGTAAATAACAGAAACAGGTTTTAAAGAAAGTGTGATTGTTGTGGGTTTTGTGTTTGGTTTTTATCGTTTGTTTGTTTGTTTTCCAAACCAAAAGCTAAGTGAAAATTATTTTAAAAAGAACTTTAAGAATTCTCAATCTTTTGGTGAAATCCCAAGCTATCAAAAACTTTTATTTTGAGTAAAATAGATTTTTCATTTTTAAATTTAGAAGTTCTAATGTTTCTACTGGAAAAAAAAAATCATAGTTTATTCAGTGCAATGTGAGTACTTTAATGCTTTTATACTTTTTTGACTCAGAAAGTGTTTTGCAGTAAGCTATTTCACACATCTGTGGCATGACTGAAATTTAGAATGATTGTAAACATGCAGAACTTTGCACCATTATTGCATTTTCACACAGGACAGTTCCCATTTACCCACGTTGGATTTTTACAGCAAACCTCTTAAAAGACCCTGTGGCAGCTTCTATTGTAGCTGTTGCTTTGATCACACAGTAGATTAAAAAATAAGAAATGCATACAGTATGTAACATCCAGTGAATAACACTGTGTTTCAGTTGTCTTAGATGCAGCACAATTGTGTTGTCACTTGGTTTAACAGAAAAGTAATGGCACTGGTCACACCAATTCTAATCTGAACCTTTGAACTTCTACTTGTGTTAAATTAGTTATCCAGTTGTCACTTATGACTGCTTAAACTAAGGAAAGAAGGAATTTGGAAATTAAGAAAGTAATTTCACTTATTGTGAAAAGTTACCATTTCAAACAAAGAAGCTTTTTATTTTTGCAGTAATTGTCAAGGTTTTGACCATTGGAATAGAAACATCTTTGAGGTGTCAATTTACCACCTCTCAAATTGTGGTGTGTTGATTTCACACCACTCAGGTTTCCAAGTTCAATCTCAATTATGAGGAAGCATAAACAATCATCCTCAGAATCAAAATGTCTTATTTACTAAGGTGTTTCTCAGTTAAAATTCTGACAGGCTTTTATTTTTTTCAAGGTACAAAAGATCTGTGCCTATTCACCAGATGAAAATTTCAGGAGTAGAGTTTGCTTTTGTTCATTGAGGGAGTCAGAAGCCTTTTAAAAACTAGAATTTTCAAAGTAGTTAGAGAAAATAGTAGTTCAAAGAAAAAAAACCACTTTATTATTATTTTTCATAGTGTGAGTTTAGCATCCTTACCAGCCACACTCTAGGAAGAAATACAATTAAAAGACTCAGAGAGGGTCTTTTACCTTTAGTAATTTTAATCAGTGATACATTTCCATAAACACTTTTTTTTTCTGTAAACAATTTGCAAGGGAATGTATTTCATGCTGTTGTAACATGCTGTGACTGACTTTATTCTGATACATTCAGGTGTTTTAAAACAACTGAAATAGGACCCATTCTGTGCTTGCTGGAGGGCACCATGTCACAAAGATTATAAAGCTATAAACTGCATTCTCCCTGTGACTGGCATTGAGACATCTAAAATTACTTATTATTAGACAGTTTGCAAATAACCCTTTCAAATCAAATTCACCTTACTAAAGCTGTACATTTTTGGTTAGCATACAGTTTATCCTATCTTAAATACCTGTCTGATTTTTTTCCATTAGGATGACAACATGCATCCTGTAACTGTTGAAAGTTGCATTCAAAAGAGTTTGACCACCCTGTGTGGTCTAAAACTTCAGGTGTATGATCAAAGAGACCATGATGTCAGAGATATTCCAACATACGTGTATTTGGTTCTTCCTACTCAGTAGGACCATTTTCCCCAGCTAAAAGAGAAATGAAGGGATGGTCTTACCTGTAGAAAGAACATTCTGTTAAAATTTATCTTGTCTCCTTCACTCCTTCAGAGATATTCATGGCTGTTCATCAGGGTATATAGAAACACTGTTTCCTTGCAAAGCCTTTTGATATATAGAAACTCTTTACAGTTAAATAGGAAGAACTGGGATTTTTTTTTAATTGACAGTTTAACAGGATCCTTTTTTATTTTATTTTTTTTTCTGTCTCCCATCTATTTCCTGTTTTAGTTATTTCTGTCTCTGTTCTGGAACATAAGTGCCCCAAAACATCTAATTATTAGCATTTCCATCCATTAATTTATATTCACAGAGCAATTCTGGAGGGAGGAAGTTCTGTCCTCAGTTGAAGAGGCTTGGGTTAGAGACCAGTTAGAGACCAGCAAATTGGACATCCACAAGTCTATGGGCCCTGATGGGATACACCCACGAGTGATGAGGGAGATGGCAGAGGTCATTGCCAGG
>JAOEGS010015152.1:87542-98554 GCA_025447755.1 Corythornis vintsioides
ACAGCTCTGCTGTGGGGACAGGCTGAAGGAGCTGGGGTTGTTCAGCCTGGAGAAGAGAAGGCTCTGGGAAGATCTTAGAGCACATGCCAGTACCTGAAGGGAGCATATAAAAAGACTGGAGAGAGCCTGTTTCCAAGGGCCTGTAGTGAAAGAACAAGGGACAATGGTTTTAAATTAGAAAGGAATGGATTTGGATTAGAAATAAGGAAGAAGTTCTTTACTGCAGGAGTGCTGGAGCACTGGAACAAGTTGCCCAGGGAAGTGGTTGAGGCCCCATCCCTGAAGACATTCAAGATGGTGCTTGACAAGGCTCTGAGCAGCCTGGTCTAGTTGAAGATGTCCCTGCTCTCAGCAGGTAGGTTGGACTAGATGACATCTAGAGGTCCCTTTCATAGAATCATTTATATGATTTGATGATTTTAAGAATATATATTTTGGGTAATGACCAGGACATCATTTCAATAATGTAGTCTGTTCAAAATTAGAAGTTCTAAGAGTAGGAAATAATCTAAGAACACTATGGGATACACTAGAGTACACTGACACCAACATCAGGACATTGCACTGAAACACTTCTATTTGGGAAAAAATAGAAAAAATAACAAAGGGTTATGTATAACAAACACATTATGGTGAAGAGACAGAGATAATTTAGCCAGTTTTGTAAGGATTTCTGTTTAAAATGGTAGCCTAAATGTTGTTTTGTTGTTTTGTTTTGTTTGTTTTGTTTTATTTTTTTAACTAAAGAACCATTTAATACTAAAAAGTCTCACAAAAAAATTTTCAAATGTCTCTTTTTCAGTAGAGATTAATTGTATATGTATTTCCTGGTAATAAGCTTCAGATACTGCATTTCAATTCAAACATAAATTATTAATCTTACAAAATGTATTAGAGAATCTGCTGCAGTCATTAGAAATAATGTAAAAGAATGTTAGAAAACAAAACCAAGAAAAATTCTGTAAATGAAACTATATAGTTGTGTTCTACTCACCATATACTTTCACACAGAATTGAGTTTGGAGAAGCATTTATTAATTTATTATTGGAAAAACCTTTGCTGGTTTACTCAAGCAAGAAAATTACCCCCAAAAGCCCACCATATTTATAATGCTTAGAAAACAAAAAGAAAAAAAAAAAAAGCAGGAAAAGAAAAGGGCAATTCAAAACCTAATGAGACATTTTAGGCCTCATTTACATCTAACCTGATGCATTTCTTCAAAACGTTTTTCTTACTAATTTGCATACTAAAAGCTTGTTCTTCCCTAACCAAAATGATGATGAGATTTTCCCTACTATACTGAAGTTAGCATTACTTTAAAAGCTACTTATTGTCACTTTTAGAAGATTACTGGTGTGTCATACTTAAATTCATACCTCTGTTAGAGCTGATAGTGCAACCAACACTTTTGTCTTGAAATATGATGGGTGTGAATTTGAAGCACAGGCTTTATGGATCATTACTACAAAACATTGTAATTTTATCACTGGTGAGATTTTTTTTTCACTAGACAAGTCTATTTTTTTATTATTATTAAATGTGAATTTAAATAATTTAAATATGTGGATAAATATCTTTTGATTGGGTAAACCTCATCTGGTTGGTAGTGCATATATGGATTTACAAAAGGCTTTCCACAAACACTCTTGTCAAAGGCTTTTAGGGAAATTAAGCAGCCAGGACATAAGTGAGGTCCTCACATGGATGGCTATAATTGGTAGAAACATGCCAGACATATGCTCTGTAGAATCAGTAAAGCAACTTGAAAAATTAGGGTTTCTTCACTAGAGGATACCCATCCTATGGCTTATGTATGTCCTTGCAAATATATGGTTAAAGGATTGATTAAAGTATTCTAGCTCTGCTTATATTCTGATTTTGTAACTGCAGTTTGGCTCTGAACTGAAATTTGAAGAAGAAAGGCATCCCCTATGACAACAGTCACCTGCTGTTTGCAGAAGTGGAGTAAATACTGTTGTTATAATGACAGGATGTAAATGACTATCAGTTTATTATTCTTATATGTATATGCATTCTTTTAATGTGTTTCAAAGAGTGGAATATTTCATATTAGATATTTGTGTTTGAAGTGACTGAAGGAAATATTTAATGCACAAGAGCAATAATTTAAAACAGAACATTTTATAAAGTGTTTAAGCAGACATAATTAGCAGAAAAAGGTTTTTTTTGATGAATTTTACATAATCTCTAATAAAAAAATATCTTCATTGGCAAAAAAATCTCACTAAGAAAAATCTCACAATTAAAATATATCCCATTTCTATAAAAGCAACTTATGTATAATAGATTCCTTACATCTTTGCACTAAATAACACAAAAGTATCATTTTAATGACCTAAATAACAGAAAGGTTGTGCTTTTAACAAAGTTTATGTGCAAGTAAGAAAGATGTTATCAAATGTTATAAAATGATGGTTTTAAAATGCAAGCATTTGGTATGGACCTAAAATTTGTGTCAAGGCATAGCCTTGACAGAAGAAAGTGGTTTTTAGGATAAATGCTTACCTAAGACTTGTTAAATTTTTCATGGAAAGCCCTGAAGCGAGAAATCTGTCACCTGAAATTATCTTATGCTTTGTGTGTTTTCACACTTTTGTTAACAGTGAACTGTTAATTGATATGCATGGGAGACACTGAATAAAGCAAGATTCTGGACACCATGCTGCCACTTTAAGGATTAAAAATCCACAAGACTTCCTCCAATAGCTAAGAAGAAGTAACTTTTGCTTTTATATTGCTTTTTACATCTTGCTTTGAATATATTAAATCTCTTGACCCTGATGACCAATTTTAGACAAATAAAGCAGAGGATTGGAAATCTGAAGGAACTTTGCCAAAAAGCCCCTGCAATCAGACTTTTGAGCAGAAGGGAGTGATCCAAATTAATCTCAGTTATATCTATGGAGTAAAATTAGGTGAATTCTATTATTTAAATTCCTTAGATATTAGATTATTAGAATGAAAGGCCCAAAAAACCTTGTTTTTTATAAATGCTCTGCTCATAGAAATCCCTGTTTCCTAAACATATTAGATGATAATACATTTTTTTTCAGATGCCTGCTGCATAGTACCTGGTAATATTAGGATCTTAGAAACATTTGGAAGCTTAACTGAGTCATCTGACTGGTGTGATTATTGTCCTAGGTGTTTGGGGTATAAATGGGTGGATAGAAAATGTTGCTGAACACTTCTTGAGGTGTATTTCCCATCCTTTAACATGTTAAAGTATTAGACTAGAAAAAGGGAGCCAAAATATTCCTTAAAGAAAATGTAAGCCCCTGTGTCCAATATGCATTTCTGAAAATTCTTTCTTAAGCACTGCCTGACTCTTGGAGGCACCTTAACTTAAAACACACGTATTTTTTTCCTAAAACTTAAAGTCACTAAAGTTCATGTTCCTTTGCATGAAATAGATGCCTTAGTCTGAGAAACTGAATAACTTTGTCTGTCTTGTGCCCAGGCATTTTTAGCAAGCCTATTGTTTTGTCCAAGTCTAAGAAGGCAATCTCTTCAGCAAAGATTCTAGGGTTACCTCTGCCTTCTTAAAGAATACCACAGACATCAGATGCCTCATGCTATTTCAGGACTGAGACATGCAGTTAAAACTCAATCTCCTCATAAAATTATGCACTGTGCAGAATATAATTCAAGGTTCCTTGGGACAGTAAAACAGAAAGAAATATAAGTTTACCTTTGCAATCTGATAACAAAATCAGTAAGGCAGGAACAAAAAGGCCTGGCTTTCAGCACTCTTAAAAAATCTGTTTTCTGAGAAATAGCTACATAAAAGTACCAGATGTCAGCACCTTTATATTCCTTGTTTTCTCCCTCTTCTCAGGTCTATTCCCCTGAATAAAAAGTTACAGTTTTGTTCCCAGACTATACATTAGACTGGAGTGCATTCTCCTGAAATAGCACTGGGAGGTTAAAAAACAAACAAACAAACAAACAAAACCCAACACCAAAACAACAACAACAACAACAAAAAAACCACCAAAAAGGCTTATAGACTCAAGTTTTAAAAGTGTTCTCAGACTTGAGATCCCAAGTTGAAGGAGGCATCTCACATTCCTATGCTCTGAGATGTTAGGCCTCTAAGAGAAGTTTCAAACAGCCTGTCTTAGCAGTTCTCTGTTATCTAGTTGTAGATATCTGCACATAGACTAGGTTTTCTCCAAGTGTCCCTCAGCTCAGACTTTGAGTTGTCTTATGCTTTGTTTTTAAGAACCAGACTTCCCACATCCTGCAGCAGCAGCCTTCACTTCTCATAAGGGGGTCTGGATTCCATACTGCAGACCAGTTGTCTAAATGCTATCTATTACAGTATTTAACTTCCAGCCTTCTAGCATTTTTGTTGATCAATGATCATTTTGAAAAAAATCAGAAGGCTTTTCCATCACTCGTAAGAGCCCTGTCAGCTGCAGGAAATTTTCTCAGGTCTTGTGGAGTTCAGGCCTACCCTCTACAGGGATTTCAGTCTTGCTGGCTTCACTTCCATGATAATGACCTTTTGTTATCCTCATGCTTGATAAACCTCTCTGTCATAGTTATTTTGAGTAGTTCTTTACCCCTTCTGTCTCTTTCCTCACCCGACTGTATCTATGTTGGCGTACAGAATTCATGTGATTTTCTGCCCATATGGTCTCAGTGAATTCATCCATTTCTACATTGGTTTACGTCAATGATGAGCACTCTCAAATATTTTCTTGTGTATTTCCACCTGGAAGTCAACATCTCACCTCCTGTCTTTCTAATATCTTTTCATAGCAATTTCATAGATTCCTCAGAATGCAGGGAAAATTTAATTTTCCCTTTTTGAAATTCTGTTTCTTTTGCTTTGTCTCTTTCCCAGTGCTGACATCTGCTGCATTATTGTCCCAGACATTTAATTACATGTGAATATTATGTGTTAATCATTGACAGTCATATCTCAATTTTTTGTAAAATAAATATATGACCTGCAGCTCTATTTTCCTTTAAAAATGTTTTAGTGTTTGGATGATTGAGACAGAAAAATCCTGTATATAGGAATCTGTTTTTTTCCCAAATGTATTCTTTTTTATAAAAAATGCATAATCTTTGCATTTCAGCCTCCATTGCTTTTGTCAGTAATAATTTCCTAATTCTATTATTTAAACAAAATAATTATTTATGTAATATTGCAGTGCCTGAACTGTATTTTTCTTTGTGATTCCACAGAACCAAACTGCTCCTCTTTCCTCCTTTAAATAAATATATCAGAAATAATTCTTTCAATATTCCAGTTGCACTCAAGGATTCTGAAGCTCAATAGTTCCTCTTTTTTGTTGTTGTTATTTCAGTCTTTTTAACAATATATATTTGATGTACCCAAATTTTTGCAAGAAATTGAATTTCATCTTCAGCAACAATACTTTAAGAATTCTTTGAGAATTATTTTTTTAATGTGTAGTGAAACTTTGTTAGATGCATTTGTGACAGTGAGATGCATTAAGCATGGCCCCTTAGAAGTTTTATTGACTATTCTTTTTTAATTACCTTTATGTTTCCTTTTTTTTTTTAACAAAAGATGAACTTTTAAATACAGATCTTGACATTTTCATCTTATCCAAATCAATAGATCATAAGAAAAACACTGAGGAAGTTATCCATAATAAAAGATGGTGATTAATCTATAATTTTATTTACTTTTTGATTATTTAAATCAAGTAAATGTGTTTACCAAATTTTTTTCATCGTAGAAGTTGTTAACAGTGTAACACATAGAAATAGTAGTGACAAATTCTCAAGAAGAGAGCTAATGTCTCATCTCTTGCCATTTATAGCTGCAAAACTAGAATAGCTAACCCAGAAAAGTGGGCACTTTAGTTCTTTTGTCAACAGAGAGGCTCTTGTTCTAGGCAGCCACAGTTTATGGTAGACTGTACAGGTATCCTTTTGTCTGCATCTACAGTGCTTGCACTGCAGTGGGAAATGCCTCACCCTCAGACATATCAATGCCTGATTGAAAGTCTTAAGATATTTTTAAGGCTTTCCTTAAGCCTGACAAAGGCTGAAGTGAAAAGAAAGATATATCCTCGTGATCTGGGGATGGTGTATGAACCCTTTAAACCTGTTGGCAACCAGCATAAACTGAGTAATCTGCTGCCATGGAGATCCACACCAGAAAATCCACAGCAGTACTGGGGAAATACAAAGATCTCAATTATTCCCATCCATATTCCTTAGCCACAGATGAAGATTTTTTATATTTGCTCTCATAACCCTTACCAAACCCTGTAATTTTGATGATTATGTTAGAATTGTTCTGAGAACACAGACTACTTGTAGGTGATGAATAAATGTATACTCTTTATTTGTTATAAGGACGATTCCTCAAATACACTCACTGAAGTGTTTGGCAAGCGATTTCTATGGATTTTTTCTTGCACATCAAATGTTTACATAGTGTTACAAAAACAAGCTGCAGAAACCAAAATACACCAAGCTACTGTGTATTGTCTATCAAGTTTCAGCACATCTAGCTATTGCTCAGTGTTACTAGGAAATCTATTTAGAAAATTATAGTTTCCATATGAAAAATAGCCTCTTCTTTATATATTTATGGCTTTGCATTGAAATCTTTAATGCAAGGCATACTGCATAATAATAACAAAGCCAAACAAGTAGCAAAAATCAAAAGAAATTCTAATACCTCACAACCTGCAACCAATAGGACACAGAAAATAATACTGATATTTTCAGTTTTCTCAGTTCTAGTCAGTACCTCCACTGCAGTAAAACATAAGTCTCTGAAAGTAATGCTGGAATTTCAGAAAGCAGGAACAAAATGAAGATGTACCAAACATCACTATAAGAAATTTGTATTTTTCAGGTGATGTCACTAAAAAAATTCACGCCAGTTAAGACAATATTAGCAAACAGGACAACCTAACAGGATGCTATGTTTGATAAAATTAACACTTAGAAAAAGAGGAGGACTGGAGTATCTGCTGAATGACTGAAAATAACATGTAGAAGACAAAACCTTAGACATTCATTCTATTTTGACTTAATTCCTTTTTTAAAGCACCACCTTCCCTTCCCCTTCCCTTTCTACATCACACTGAAGAACAAGTGTGTAGAAGATACTTCTGCTACAGCACAATTGGAGGTGCTGTGATAATTCACTACAGTGGCAAACAGAAACATTGTAAAATAATAGAAATTCTATCAGTAAAACAGAAAGAAAACAGCAGGAAATATTTTTGCCACAAAAGCATTTTCCACTATGTTTTACTTGATTTCAAGTAAAAATTTTTTTTGATTTCAAACTAAGTTGATAGGTAACCCAAGGATGAAAAAGGTTATATCAAGAAAAGTCAAGTAATCTTAGTGAACTAAGTTAATTAGGGCCTTTATGTCCAAGATTTAATGTTCCACCACCCCTCTGAAGCCAAACTCCATATATATGAAGTCAAGCAGTTTCTGGAGGAGAAAATTATTTGTTTTCATAGAAAGAAGAGTGAGTATTGTTAACTAGAATTCTAGTTATCTCCTCAGAAAAGTACCTGTACACTGTGCTAGATGCAAATAGCACTGGAACAGTCACATTCCTCTTCCATTTCTACCTGCTCGTCCTGAGACAAAGATTTCTGTGACTTCTGCATTCTGAGACGTAGGTTGTACATCTGGATCTCCTATTTAAATATACACACGATGCATGTTATAAATATCATCTTCTGTACTGAAAAATGAGTTTTATGGACAGTTTCAATCCATATGTTCTCAAAGAGAAATCTTTTCCAGATGAACTTGTGAAGTCAGTTTGGCTTTTTCTCAAAATTAGTATGTGGCTGCCAGATTTTTCATGGTATTCATCATTCTTCTTTGTCACATCTCTAATTCTGTTTTGTATGAATCCTAATGACACTAACTTCAAGTCATAGAAAAATTAATTATATTTCCCATTTTGTTAGCATATTTTTATTAAAGTCAAATAGCATTCAGAGAAGGATATCTTTACCTTTTATATTATATTTGGCTCAATTAAATGAATGTGTAAATTTACACAGACTAATGGATAAGCAGATCTGGATTGCTTGAATAGGCAGAGTAGCATTTTGGAATCAACCATTTCTCCAAATTTAATGAAATCCGGCTTAGAGGTTAACTATTTACTCTTATCCTCTGTCTTCTACTTGCTAATTTGAGCTTATTAAAAGGGAGGTTGTGATGTTTTGATCACTTAACAAAGAATTGGACTGAGAAACCACCTATTTCTTAATCTGCTGAAGAGCTATCAGATGGCCATGTCTTTTGGTAACTGAGTTTGACTATTTATTTGCTTATTTTAGTATGTGTGCACAGTTATTAGAATACTATATATGCACACAAAGTTCCAGCATTGAAATAGCTGCAGAATTAAGGGCTTAGCAATGGAAAAGTTCCATCTTCCGTTGCTCCAACAGCACTGTGCTGTGGAGTAAAATTGTATTATGGTGGGCAGAGTCACGTGGACCCTAATGGAATTGTTGTTACAAAGACACAGTATCCAACAGTGTGATTTGCGTCATGCTGTGTGAGCTGCCTACACTTTTCAGCAGCTGGTTCTGTGGCTGTAATTTATTGCTCTAGAAATCATTATAATAATACAAGAAATGCTGCAGCAAGTGTAGAGGAAAGAACACATCGCAGTCAGACTGTAATGACTATTTAGACTATTTAAACTCAGCTTATTTTATGTAGAAAAGCAAGTTCTTTTCACTGACTTATTTTGTGCATTTTATTTGGATTTTTGGTCTCATCGTGGTTGAGATTAAATACACTATTACAAGTTTTAAGATAGTTTATGAACATAAAAGCACAAAAAATGCAAAACAACACCTAAATATAAAATGGTAAAACCAAAAAAAATCCACCTTGGAGAAAAATGATGACAGATGTGCTATTTCCTGCATAAGAAAGAGCCTCACTGTCATATACATACTCCACAGTCTATGCTAAAAGCATGCTGAAGACTCTCTGTACATCAGCTGTGCAAGTAATTGTGTTAGTCTTTTTAAAAATGACATTTAATATATGGCCATTATAAACTTCTTCCTCATTCAGTAGGAAGGATAGAGCCAGGATGTTTTGGGGTTTTTTTGTAGCTCAATCTTTTCATTGGTGTAGTGATCACTGGGGGACAATATAAGAAAGAAGTGCCCTGAGGCTCTTAGGAATCCCTCAACAGGCCAAACAGAGACTTCCAGCTGGTGGCTCAATATCACCTTTTCAGTCTTGATTTAAGTGGAGGACATGGCCCATAATTTTTATCCTCTGGAATTTTTATCCTACTTCTTTCAGCACACAGCTTGTTTCTGTGTTTGTACTGTCCCGCAGAATGAAGAACAATTTTTGTCAAGATTATTGTTCCTTTATCTTCTGCTGTATAAAACCAATTGTTTGTAACTGCATTCTTCTTCCTATGCTTAAATCCATATGCTTTCTTTGACATGAAGTTATTCTAAATGTTGGTGTAATGTTCTGTTTTCATTTCTTATTCTTCTTTTCTCCTGACTTAGCCAATTTCTGTCTCTCTTCTTAATTTTCTGAAATTAATAATCTTGAGTATAGCTGACAAAAATGTTTTGGTTCTAGAATCCCTTAAAATATTTCTGTTGTGGATTTCTATACTGCCCTTTTCCCAGAGTTTTCTTTCCTGTCTGTCACTCACTGATTCCACTCCAATGAACATTCCTTTTCTCTTTTGGCAGAGCTCATTTACAAATCCTAAATGTTCCTCTCTGTCAGTTTACCTCTTTGTCTCTTCTGTTACTGTTGTTCTTCATTCCCAGAGCTCGTTTCTGTCACATCCTTTGCTTCTAGCCTGTTACTACCTTTCCTTAAGCTATTTCTGCATTTCATTCATATTTAATGTTTCCACAGTTCTAACATAAGTATAGTCACTTCCTTAACCTCCTAGCATAAGTAATTTCTTCCGCCTGAAATACTCTCTTCTTGAAACCACATATTGCTTTGCTACCATATGCTTACCCTTTTCTTGGGGATGTTTAGCAGCCAGTGTACATTTCCTTCCTTATCCTTTACCTGCCATGTGAATTTATAGAACTCTCCTTTTTTTTTTTTATCACTCAGTACAAAAATTAGATGCACAAAAGCATGATCTACCACATGAAATTGATTGTAACAAAACCCTGGTATGGAAGATAACAGTGTGTTTATTAGGATGCTGGTTTTGATATTTTTTTTCCTGGTCTGTTTCCAATGTAACAGTAGACAGCAATGTGGCAGATACAAAGGAATAACTGCTAACACCAAACCTAATTTAATTTTCGCTGCTATACCTGAAGGAAACAAAAAGCTTAAATGTTAAAGCATTTTCACCAGCTCAGTAAGGATCTCTTCAGAATAGATATCAATAGATATCATCAAGGGACTGACCAGCTAAAAACTCCAAGGACAAAATTATCTTTTTATCCTCTCTTTTATTTGGTGCTCTGTTTATCTCTGAGTAGATTTGTTGTTTGTTTGTTTCTTTTTCCACTGATTTTTTTTTTTTTCTGGAAAAAATGCATTGAATAGTTTATTTTCAGACTTCAATGCATGTATAAAATTTGAATGTAAAGCGAAGTGAATTGGAAATACATTTCAATTTAACTTTTAGAGAATAATATAGGTCTAATGATAATTATTGGTATTCTGATACAATATAGTGAATTTTGAATCATTAATATCTAACTTCAGAGAAAATTCATAAAACTACTTATTGGTATCTTGTATTACTTAACAGAGTCTGATTTAATATGAAAAATTATTCCGTTGAGAATAGCACAAATAAACATCAGTTTTGTCACATTTTCCAGACTTACTGGAAAAATTCAAGAAGCTATAAGAATATCAGATAACAGATAGAAGCAATCAAACAGTAATAAAATTTTTATAATTATCTATAATTTAACAGATTAACAGCCCTCATTTTCATATTGTTTTCGGTTTTGGTTGGTTTTTTTTCACCAAAGCATTTACC